>PVIU01007875.1:0-88076 GCA_004026605.1 Ondatra zibethicus | reverse complement strand
TGGGGGTGGGCCTTGGACTTCCAACAGGGCAGGGCACCATGCCCTCTTTCAAGGAAGAAGGGGGAGGGAGGAGGGGTGGGGGGGTAGTGGGAGGGGACCGGGAGAAGGGGAAGAAAGGAAAAAAAAATTTTATTTCTTTAATTATGTTCTTGAATGGAAAAAATAAAACAAAACAATGTATGGAAAAAATAAAAAAAAAAGAATGCAGCAATGGTAATAAAAATGCTAGTTACTGAACTGTTAAAAAAAAAAAATAACAGCATGCCCATCTTGCTTCTCTGTCTCTGATGGCAACTCCTCTGACTCTGTCCTTCTTCTTCTCGTCATTCTCAATTTAGCTCTCCTGCCTAACTTTATCCTATTCAGCTATTGACCAGTCAGCTTTTTTATTAAACCAATCATAGTGAGATATATCCATACAGTGTAAAGGAATATTCCACAGCCCTCTGATTCAAGGTAATTTTATTGGCAGTCAAGGAGTATCAGTGAGAAAAAATATCCTGCAAGAATGGTTTCCATTTTTTCCTTCAGTTAGTCCCAACTTCCATTTTTTATTGCATGTATTTTTTACCATCTCTGTTTCCCACTGCCTTTAAAATCTCTTGCTCCTTTCTCATGATCACTATTAATACACATATAAATACATGCTTATTAATATACAGATATATGTAGGTATATATGTTTAAATCTAGATTCCACATATGAGAGGAAGCATTTGTTATCTGTCTTCTAAGACAAAGCTTACTTAATGTAATGATTTCAATTTATATTCATTTCCTACAGAAGTCATGACTCCATTTTTTCTTTATGGCTAAATAAAATTTTATTGTGTACATGTGCCACATTTTCTGTTCATCTCTTGACAAACATCTACTCTGGTTCTTTGTGCTTTTTCTAGTGAGAACTTACTGTTCATATCATTAGATCATTTATTGACTGGGTGATTTGATATTTGTTTTTTGCTATTTTTTCTGTATGCCCAATATTAATCTGTTATCTAATGTGATGTTGACAATGATTTTTTTCCTCTAGACTTTTTTACTTTGATTGTTGCTCCTTTGTTTTGTGGAAGCTTTTTAACTGAAAACGTTTTAACATACAGGTGTGAGCAAGAGTTTTCTAAGAACTCCAAGAACACAGAAATCAATCCTAAGAATTGGCAAATGTGAATCTGTAGAATTAGATGGCTTCTAAATAGTTCAGAAATGTTTGTTCTTCCCAATCTCCTTCATTCAAGCACTTCTTAAAACAGTGGTGTTTTATTCAAGTGCTTTCCACATTGTGGCTTGTCACCCTTCTCCCTCAACAGAATTGTTAACATATGTGAAAGAGTGCTCAGATTTTGTCATGCACAGACAAGTGTTCTCCCTCACAAGGCTAGCAAAAAAGAAAGGTAAAGTTAAAACATCTAAACACACATACACACAGAGTTGTCTCATCTAATTAAAAACTTTTTTATTAAAAAATTATTTAATAAAACTGATTTTTGTTTTTGTTTGTTCTAAATAGTTCTTACAGCTCCATCCTCAGATGTTTCTGCTCAGCACAGATGAAAGTACAGTTAGTCTCCTGAGGAACCATTTTACCCAGGCCCCATCTGATCTCCAAAAGAGCCGTGAACAGATTCTACATACACTTGCTTCAGAACCTCCAGGGTTAAGTGATAACACCAGCTGCCCCCATTGGTTTGATATCAATGATTCCAAAGTCCAGCCAATCAGAGAGAAAGCTATCACACAGCAGTTCCGGGGTAAAGAAAGTGCCTACATGCTGTTTTACCGGAAAGCCAAGCTGCAGAGGCCCTCTGAAGGTACGGGAGAGAAGTGTTCTGATTTGTCTTGTTAGTAAATCCAGCAGATGAGCTTTCAGTGCTGCCTGAAGTTGTGTCTTTTGAAGAGATGGTTCTGTCTAGGTATCTTTATATATTTTAAAACTAATACCTAGGAACTGTTGTGTCAAATGAAAATCTATCAGCTTATCATTTAAGTTTTCCTTACTTATGTCTTTACTTAAGCAGAAAATCATACTTTATTTTTTAGTTTGTCATTTTGTGAGAAAATGTCTCAGATTCCCCCCTCCCCCACTAATAGTTAGATTTTTTCAAAATTGAATTTTCTTGGATGTTGTTATTGTGGTATGTCAAACTTGAGTGCAGTTGCTCAGTTTTTATGCTGGACTCTGTCATTCAGCCATGTGTTGCCTTTGAACAGTAAGTGGTCTTGTTTTATTACTTTCCTTTTTATAGTCCTATCCTCTTTCCCCAAAGTATTATGTTATTGAACAGTTGAAATATATTTGAAACTCTCCATTGAACCTTCTGAGAGAGCTCCTACCTTGTAGTTTAGCCATCCCCATCTCATCATAATAAAGAGTATTTATAGTAGAAACTGTCATCATGAGTAAATCAGTAAGATGATCTGATCCCTACAAAGTTGTCTCAGAAGTTAAAAGCTGCTGAATGTGGTGGTTTACACCTTGAATTCTAGGACTTGGGAGGCAAAAGCAGGCAGATCTCTTGTTAGCCACATGGCTCAGTACCTTTTTCAGCGGGGCAGGTCACATCCTGCTTCTTCTGTGGTCTGGGCAGGACTGGGGAGGAATGGGCTTCCACCTTCCCAGCATTCTCCTGCTCTCATTGCCCCACCTTTACTTCCTGTCTGGTTGTCCCACCTATACTTCCTGCCTGGCCAATCAGCGTTTATTTAAAACATGATTGACAGAATACAGACAATTCTCCTGCACCACTTCCCCCTCTTTTTTTTTTTTAAAACAAAGGAAAATATTCATAGTCCATATTTTGGGAATGTGGGCATAGTATTCCAGGCTACTTCTGGTTGGGGACCTAAAGAAATTTTAGAGTTATGAATAAGTCCTGACTGGAGTATCCTGTGAGACTTGATCATCTCAGGCAGCATCTTGAATCTGTTCTGGATGTAGAACTCAGACATCCGGGCCATCTGTTCCTACCGGAGATTTCTCAGGTGGTCTTCCTTCATCAAACCTGATTATTCTTAACTCAGAATGAATCCACAGCCTCTTATTTCCTGTGGAAATAAAGGCAAAATCTCTTCTCCAATGTAACATACCTTTTGACTTCAATTCTGAAGTCAAGGTATTTTCAAAATACCTATCTTGGATTAATTCAGCAGCATCTATAAGCAGATATCTTTTAGCAGCTATTGCTCCTTCCTCAGCATTCAAACAATTCAAAGAGGGCACAATAACATACAGTATCAAGATTCTCTGTGTGTTTTCCATCTTTTTGTGGCTTTATTTTAAACTCTATTTCTTTTATTTTTAATTTTTGGCTTTTTGAGACAGGGTTTCTGTGTATCTTTGTCCTGGAACTTACTCTGTAGACCAGGCTGTCCTTGAACTCACAGAGATCCGCCTGTCTCTGCCTTCCCAGGGCTGGGATTAAAGGTGTGTGCTATCACACCTTGAAGTCACAGAGGTCAGTCTACCTCTGTCTCCCAAGTGTTGGGATTAAAGGTGTATACCACCACACCCAACTATTCTCTTTCTTTTTTATTTTAAGGACTTTAACCTTTTTTTCCCCCAAGCCTGCATATATTTTTAAACACACAGTAAACCATTTAGAGGTTTTCTTTGTCTTTGAATCTACCTTTACTGTATCTCTCTCTCTTTTTCTGACCGCATGAGTCTTTACTAAGCAATATGGGTAGGATTAAAGCCATGGCTTTGACAGCTAGATCCAGCCCATTCCTTAGCTTTCTGCAATTCCAGCCTCATGGCAGAGGTACCGGCTATAGCCATGTTTATTGCCACAACTGTATGGCATTTCAAGGTCCCTGCCAGCAAGTAAGCTGCAGCAGTGCTCTCACAAACCACACTCAAATGATCTGTAGTCAGACCGCCTGCCTGAAAGAGTCAGAGTTTGCCCTGGCAGGATGGCTGGCATTTTAAAACGGCGCGGCTTTTTTCCTGCTACGGCTGAAAACCAAAAAGCATGCGGTCAGCTTTTCATCAACACCATTTAAGTGTTCATGGCAGGACCTCTTAAAAGAGCTGCAAGGTTTTACAGCTAAAGCTGAGTCAGGAGGCCTCTCTTAGATGAGAGCACTTGCTTGCCTCTAGGAAGCAGAGCAGACCCAGAAATTGCTGCTACCAAGAAAACATGCTTTACTCTATTCTTTCCCAAGGTTTCTCAGGCTTTCTGTGGATGCAGTTATCCATGTGGGCACCATTCTGTAACATGAGGTTTCGCTTGTTGGTGTTTATGTCCTGCCTGGTCCCCCAGCCATTTAGTCCCAGAGAAAATCACACAGAGAGTCTATATTAATGATAAACTGATTGGCCCATTAGCTCAGGCTTCATACTAGCTCTAGATTAGCCACATGGCTCAGTACCTTTTTCAGCGGAGCAAGTCACATCCTGCTTCTTCAGTGGTCTGGGCAGGACTGCAGAGGAATGGGCTTCCTCCTTCTAAGCATTCTCCTGTTCTCAATCTCTCTGTGAGTTTAAGGCTAGCCTGATTTCATAGCAAACTTCTGGCCAGCCAGGGTTCTTTAATAAGACCCTGTTTCACACAAAACAAAATGAGAGAGAGAAAGAGAGAGAGAGAGGAAGGAAGGAAAGAAGAGCTTCTTAGATTGGCAGAGCTATGATTACCAGTAAGGTGCTGTTCTTAGAAAATGGGGATAATGATCCTTTTTATAAATAATAAAACAATAAAACAGTTATTAATTTGCATGAGAATTTTTAAAAATTAACTTTCTAGATCTTGAATATACAAGACAACTGCTAGCCAGAAAGGCTTTGTCTTTGAAAGAAGGAAAAAGAGATCCCAACCTAGTGACATATTCCTGTGATCCCAGTTACTCAGAAAGTGAGGCAAGAGGATTACAATTCAATGTCTGACTGGTCAGTCTAGTAACTGCAGCCTAGTGGGCTGCAGATCAAAGTGGATGTAGTAGATGAATACTTAATAGGTGTAGTCGATGAATACTTAATACTTTAAGGTATTTGTTGCCATCATTATCTTTATAATCATGACTAGTTAGAAATCGCCTTATCTGTCTTAATTATTGCTATGAAGAGGCACCATGACCACAGCAACTCTCATAAAGAAAAACATTTATTTGGAACTGGCTTATAGTTCAGAGATTTAGTACATTATTGTCATGTTGGATAGCATGGTGTCATGTAGGCAGACAAGATGTTGGAGAGTAGCTGAGAGTTCAACATCTGGATTGGCAGGCAGCAGGAAGAGAAAATGACACTGGGCCTGGCTTGAGCATTTGAAACCTCAAAGTCCACCCCAGTGACATACTTCTTCCAACAAAGCCACACACACACAGCCTAACAAGTTCACACCTTTTAATATGCCATTCCCTGGTGACCAAACATTCAAATCTATGAGTCTGTGGGAGCCATTCTTATTCATATCACTACAATATCTAACAGAAAAAGGTTAGGGACTAGAGAGATGGCTCTGTAGTTAAGCTCACTGACTGTTCTTCAGAGGATCTGGTTTGATTCTCAACACCCTCACATAGTGACTCACCACTGTCTCCAACTCCAGTTCCAGGGAATCTCATACCCCCTTCTGGCCTCCAGGGGCACCAGGTACATAGGTGGTACAGAGACATACATGCGAGCCAAAAAATCATGCACATTAAGTAAATATTTTTTCAAAATAAAGAATACTAGATAATTAATGCTACTTCTTAAGTACACTACTGTGCATTCACATATTTAAAAGTTTTTATAAAATGTTGGTATATGTGGGTGATGTCTTGGGGTGAAACTGCAGGTAGTACCCTAATATACTTTGAAAATAACTTTCACACCAGTCATGGTGGCTCATACATATAATTCCAGCACCTGGAAAGCTCAGGCAAGAAGATTGTAGTGAGTTCAAGACCAACCCAAGTTACATAGTTTCAGGCCAACCCAGGCTGCAGTGGGACACTTTATCAAAAAAAAAAAAAGTGATTTCTGGAATTTGTATATTCACCATATGTGTGCCTGGGTTCCCTGGGAGGCCAGAAGAGGTCATTGGATCCCCTAGAACTTGAGTTACAGAGGGTTGTTGGATACCATATGGGTACTGAAAACCAAACCTGGGTCTCTGGGAAGAGCAGCCAGTTAAGAGCAGCTCTTAATTGCTGAGCTACCTCCATTCCTAATTTCTGAGTTTTTACAGTAACCAACTGATAAATTTATAAAGAGACAAAACTAGTGGATATTCTTTAAATAACAACAATAACAAAAATGCTCAAAGAGAGTTGAAACAATGAGATTCTTCTAGATCAACTTTTAAAAAAATTATTTCTCATGGTTTTTTGTTTTGTTTTATCGCTCATCCAACAAAACTAAAATTGAGAGATAAATCTGTTTTCACTTAGCTGTCATTAGTCAATGGTAGTGTTCCTGGATTCCAGCATAGTTGTGTGTGTGCATGTCTGCCTGCATTCACATATGCATGTATGTATGTACACCATGTGCATGCACGTATCTGAGAGCATCCGACCCCTGGAGTTGCAGGCAGTTGTAACTGCCTGAAGTGATAAGAACCAACCCCAGTCATGTGCAAAAGTAGGAAGCACACCTAACTTCTGAGCCATCTCTTCAGCCCCTCATACTTGTTTGAGAGAATGTCTTTCAGTGTATCCCAAGTTGGCCTCCAACTCAAGGTGCTTGTGCCTCAGCTTTTCCAGTGCTGAGATTACAGGTGTGTATTACCACACCTGACCTCAGATTTTCATCCTGCCTCTATCAACCCTGTTTTGTTTAGTCAAAACAAATTAATGGACAGTTTTGTTCACAGCTCGAGCCAATCCAAGATACAGGGTTCCATGTCATTTGCTGAAGGAAATGGATGCAGCCAACATTCAACTGCAAATGAGAAGGTAGTCTGAATACATTTGGTATTTGGGTAGAGTTTCTGGAAAATACTAATCAGTTTGGGACATAAGCATTTAATATGGAAGTTTATCAAAAAATGTGTACCTATCAACTAGTTATAGTAAAGATACTATTTATCCATATGTAAGAGTGAGTAATAATATACAGTAACCATTGCTAAGAAAGGATCAGAGCCTAGGGAGTCTAGAGAAATTTACAAGCATGCAGTTGTACTACAAGAATTGTGTTCTAGCCTGGCCAAATTATTCCCTTAGTTTTAAGTAGTTGTAAGAACTAACATATAGTGACAGAAGACTAGAGGTGGGTTGATTGCAAAAAGGCTTAGTGTCAATCTGGGCTGGAATGGCTGGGCTGGAGTGGTGGCTTAGTGGTTAAGAACACTGGCTGCTTTTCCAGAGAACCCTTGTTTAGTTCCCAACACCTACACTGTGTGCACAACTGTCTGTAACTGTGCAGAACTGTCTGTTCTACAGGATCTGTGCTTCTGGCCTCTGAAGATACTGCACATGCATGGCTGTGCATGTTCACACATGTATACATGTAGGCAAAATACTCAAAATAAAGGTTTAAAATAACTGAAGGCTTGATTTGAGAACATGGCTAACCTTGGACTCTGGAGACTGTTCTGCGGCTGTGGTGTCAGCTGCTCTCCAGTGGTGTCAGCAGAGTGAAGGGATGTTTCTGTAATCCCCTTGGGTGTTGAAGGGGGAGATAACGTAGCAAGCTGTGTTCAGAAGTTTTATCATGGACTTGTAGCTGGGAGTGAAAATAGCAGATCCAGTGAGTGACAGACCAAGATCAATGGAACTTTCCATAAAAGCTAAAACATGTTAACATGTTTAACATTGAAACATGTTAAATACAGAAACTGTGTCAGTGACCTAGGTTAGCAGTTGCATTTTAAGAAATAAAAACAAAACAACTAAAACTAAAGTCCTTAGTATGGCCATTGAAAAATCTAATGTTCCTGTTGACTAACTTAGAATGCATCTGAAGTACTGAGTTTGCTGACAGCCTCCTTCCAGCCCAGCACTGATCATTCTGCCTAGGAGTATGAGTTTGGTGCCAGGCTTTGAGTCAATTGAGTGCAGGCAGAAAGGAACAGGAAATAGCTATTCACTTAGGATTTCAGCCTGGAAACAAACACTGGGAAGGATCTTCTAACAGCTGTCAGCATATTCTGAGAAAGCCTTGGGAGCCTAGTGGAAGTTAGGAATACCCCTTTGAACGTGTGTGTAGGCATCCAGCATTCTGACCATGGGAGTCACAGGACTGGAGATAGCTAACAGAGTTTAGTCTCTATGAAAATTATCTCTTACAATTCATGATGCAGTTCCACTGAATGTGTCCTGTGTGTTGAAAAGCCAAAATGAATCATTTTGGCAGGAGAAAAAGATGTTACCAGAGTAGAATGGAGAGCTTGCTTGCATGGGAAGGCAAATATTTTTGGTTTGAGGTAGAATATTACAAAAACATCATATATGTATTTTTTTTATGTCTCTAAAGGGCAGAATGTGACTCTGCAAACAATAATTTTGAATTGCATCTCCATCTGGGTCCTCACTACCGTTTCTTCAATGGGGCTCTTCATCCTGCAATCTCTCAGACAGAAAGTGTGTGGGATTTAACCTTTGATAAAAGAAAAACTTTAGGAGATCTCCGTCAGTCAATATTTCAGGTAATTCTTATTTTTCTCTTAACAGAAACATTAAGGTCCATTTCTGCTGACTGTTTCCATTTCATTTTATTAAGCGACAACTTTTCCAAAGCTCCGTAGGAAAATCATACATCTGCTAGCAGGATAAATCAAACCTTCTCTTACTTGGAAGCCTGTGATTTTGCTGTTGTTGTTCTTTGTTCAATTGGTTGAGTGGTTGGTTTGATTTGGTTTTAGATAGTATCTCACTATAAAGACCAGGCTGGACATAAAACCACAATCCTCCCATATTAGCCTCCTAATTACTGGGATCACAGGTTTGTGCCACCATTGCTGGTATTTGTAAGTTTCAGAAATGCTTTTTTGTGTATTTTCTCAGCAGCTTTTGAGGTGACTAATTGAGCCTGATAGATGACAAAGTAAAGTTGTCTCTACTTTCAGGAAATAAATGAAAGAAAATTGTTTTTCAAAAGAAATAAGAGGAAATGTTGAGACTAATACTTAAGAACCACTGAACAAATGAAGATAACTAGTTTTATCAGAGTATTATCAGAGATAATATTCTCTGGTGTTAGGTTGCTTGACTGATAGTGTTCAGATTTGTTGTTCTGGTGTGAACATGCTAGGCATGCCCTAAGTAGATCCTTTTGTTTGATTTAGCTCGTGTTTCTATGTTTTTGAGATGGTATCACTATAGCCCATGATGGCCTCAGACTCATAGTAACCCTTCTGCTTCAGCATCCTGAGTGTTGGATTTACTGGTGTGATTTACCAGACAGGGATTTTCATCTAGTATTCATCTCCAGATCATTTCTTTGCCTGTGCTTCAGTCACAGGACAGTGGAGATGCTCCTCATTTGTACGTATGATAATTTTCCTAAACATTTCATTTGGCTCTTCATTCAGCCTCACCAGGGCAAGCCAGCTCCATTCTGGAAATACAGAAATTATCTCTTACAGTATCTAACTCTGCATATGCACAGACATCTAGTTGACATCATAGGGCTAGGACCTTCTTCTAGCTGGTGTCCTGTCCCTTACCCCACTGTCTTACCCCACACTACTGCCTGATCAAAGGATTTAGAAATGTAAATTCTTGCCAGACTTAGTGGCATGTGTCTATAATCCCCACATTTTTAAGATGCAAACAGGAAGATCAAGAGTTCAAGGTCGGCCTCAACTACACAAGAAGTTTGAGATTCTTTATTTTTTTTTTTAATTGAGACTCTTATCTTAGAAAACAGAAGGAAAAAGAAGAAAATGTAAACTTAGGGCAAGGGTGCCCCCAAAATAATTTAAATGAAATCTCTAAAAATTTATATCTATCACCAAAATTATTAGCTTTTTCTTTTCTCCTAAGAAAAGCAAACTATTATCTTTCTTTCTTTCTTCAGTTGTTTTACATGTAGTGTACATGCTACTTCAGTTGCAGGCCCCTTAGAACCCTGTATATGTCTGAGCTGCAGTAAAGTTCATATCTGAGTCAGTTCTGGCAAATTAAAGCCCAGAGACTTGGGGTTCTGAGCCTGTAGAGGGCGTTTCAAAGAAAAGGTCTGACTTGTCTCCTAAATATTGTGCTGTCTTTTCTCTGCTGTCCAGTATTTCAAGCACTCATCTCTGCAAACTGTCACCTCAGATATAAGCTGCTGATGAGGGACCAGGAAATTGACAATGTAAATGACTCTTATAAACATCTTCTCATACAAAATGTCTTGGCTTTTTACAAGAAATATCTATCTTACAATGTTATGAAAAAACCTAGAATAGGAATTCGTTCTGATATTAATCCAGTGCAGTTCCTACAGCCCCTGGCTCAGATGTAGAAACTTAGCAAACCTCTGGCCATCTAGTGTTTAACAGATCCTATGCTTGTGTGGGGGCTGAGATCAAACTCTGGTCCTCACGCAAGCTAGGCAAATACTGTACCACTGAGCTACACTCCAGCCCAAAATAAAAGCGACGTTTTAAATTTAGAGTAGGGCCTTCCTTTCTAGCACCCTGGAGCATGCATGTGGGCCGGAGCTAGTGTTGCTTTTCTAAGCAAAGCCATAGCTCTGTGGGGCAGAAACTCCTAGGCTGCCTTGTTGAGCAGTTTGCTTTCTAAGAAAAGCAGTCCTTACATTGAATAAGATTGTGTAGATGGCTATTGGGGTTTTTCCTTTTGTATCTAAATTCTTTAGTCCATAATGGATGCAGTCAACATATTTGGGTTTAAATAATTTCTCAAATGATATTTATTTATAGAATACTGGTTTGGTCAGGGATGGGACTGTTCATTTGCTCTTCTTCCTGAGTCAGGACTTGCGCTACTCACATGTTGGAGCTCATTGTTTTCCCACTCTTAATATTCTTTAGCTATTGGAATTTTGGGAAGGAGACATGGTTCTTAGTGTTGCGAAGCATGTGCCAGCAGGACTTCACGTGTACCATACCCTTGATGGTAAGATCAATAAGGAACACAACAACTCATTTTATGTGACATCTTGGGGAAACTTATTTTCTTTGTCAGTCCTTCTCTGCCTCCTACATTTTTTTTTAAAAAAAATTGCATTTATCTCTCTTTCTCTGTGTGTGTGTGTGTGTGTGTGTGTGTGTGTGTGTGTGTGTGTGTGTGTGAGAGAGAGAGAGAGAGAGAGAGTCAGAGACAGACAGACAGGCAGCCTTTGGAAATCAGAGGACAACTTTCAGGAATGGATTTTTTGTTTTCACCATGTGGGTCCCAGAATGGAACTCAGGTCATCAGACTGTCAGCAAGTATCTTCCCACTGAGCCATCTCAGCAGCCCTTTCATCTTTTGACTACATAGATTAGGGTAATATTGCCGATTTAAAAAAAAAAAAACAATCTGTCCATCCTCCCAATATGGAAGTTTTTTATTTTTTTTTTAAAAAGAGAACAAACTATTTTTATTATACATACCAATCTCAGTTCCCACACCCTCCCCTCCCATTTCCTCTACTTACCCTGCCCCACCCCCATCCACTCCTCAGAGAGAGTAAGGCACATTGCTTTGGGGAAGGTCCAAGGCCCTCCCTACTATTTCTAGGCTGAGCAAGGTATTCATCCAAAGAGAATAGGTTCCCAAAAAGCTAGTACAAGCAGTTGAGATAGATAAATCCTGGGGCCACTGCCAGTGGTCCCTCAGTCTGCCCCAGTCATGCAAATGTCAAACCACATTCAGAGAGACTAGTTTGGACCTATGCTTGTTCCTTCCTTGTCCGACTGGAGGTGAGCTCCCATTAGCTCAGTCAGGTAGACTGTTTCAGTGGGTATACCCATCATGGTCTTGACCTCTTTGCTCATATTCTCACTCCTCCCACTCTTCAACTGGACTTTGGGAGCTCAGTCCAGTGCTCCAGTGCAGGTCTCTGTCTCTGTATCCATCAGTTGCTGGATGAAGGTGCTATGGTGATATTTATCAGTCTGACTGCAAGGCCACCATCCTACCAAAACTTGAGAAAAAAAATATTTTTATATAATTTATATATAATTGTATAATATATGTATAATTATTTATGTATATAATTTTTATATATAACCACAAATGATTGAGAAAATGATTTAAAACCACTAAAATTTTATTTATGTGGCTTGGCTTTGCCCACTCAGCTTCAGATTTTGTGGCAGACAAAAGCAACTCTTAAGAGTTTAAAAGGCACTTATTTCTCTGAAATAACAACAAACGGTATGAGAACATACATTTGGGACTCTACTTTGCCAAATATTGTGACAACTATCCCCTAGAGCAGATTGGTGGTGATCTGGTGCCATTTGGAGTCTTCGCCTGATCTCAGGTGACATGGGCCTGACTGTTGATCTCTATGTACCCTCCTGTCCTGCAGCTGTGCTCACAGAACCATATAATGGTCCAGATAAAAGCAATGTAAAATACTAGAAATAATAAAATGAAATAATTACTGTTTTTATGATTTTTCCTTAATTAGTGCCCTTTCAAATACACATTGGAAAGTTGCAGCTCTCTCTTTAGTTTAGCTGCATTTGGCAGTCATGGAGAATGAATTGACTCTCATCGTTCTAGGAGATGAACTGACACTGTGTGAAGCTGAAATTGCTGATGGGGAAGATATCTTTGTATGGAATGGAGTAGAGGTAAGAAAAATGGCTGAAGAAATATTCATGATGATTTAGGGTGTTTGAAAATTCTGTTGAAAAGCTGGGGGTATAGCATGGTTGGTAGAGTGCTTGCCTAGCATACAGAAAGCCTTGGACCAAGCCCAGTCCCCAGCACTATGTAAAACCAAGTATGATAGTCAGCACTTAGGAAGTAGAGGCAAGAAGATCAAAGTTCAAAGTCATCATTAGCTACATAGCAAGTTCAAAGCCAGCCTGGGCAACATGAGACTATGTCTCATTCCAAACAAAAAAAAAGTCATTATAATGAAATTTTATTCAGCTTGCAGTTAGCCATTAGAAAATTATTTTAATGAACTTGGTGTAATGAACACATGTGATCCCAGCACCAGGGGAGCCTAAGACAGAAGAACTGCCTAAGTTGAAGGGTAGCCTAAACTACATAGTGAGTTTCAGGCCAGCCTAAGATATGTGTCTCAGAAATCACTAGGAGGTGCAAGGGGGAAAGGGAGGAAAGGAAACTGCTGGACTATTCAGTATTCTTGAGGTCCAGTCAGTAGGAGTTGTTAGAAAAAGGAATATTTTGATGGCAGAGGAGATGGTTCCATAGGTAAAGTGCTTGAGTACCTGAATCCATGTAAAAAAGCTAGGTATAACATGCTCTTGTAATTCCAGCACTGAGGAGGTGGAGATGGACGTATTACTGGGGCTACTGGCCAGCCAGCTTAGCCTACTTGGTGAGATCTAGGTCAGTGAGACACCCTGTCTCAAAAAAAAAAAAAGAAAAGACACCCAAGATTTTCATTGTCTCTGCACACACATATGCAAACAAGTGTGTGTTCACACACACTTGTACATACAAATGCACACACACAACAGTAATTTATTGAGCACCTCCATTTTACCAAACTGTATGTCACATGCTAGCTGCAGAGGTAAGTTAGTCAACAATGGCCTTCTTGTGTAAATCACTGCACCATAGGCTATAGAGTGTGTGTGACAGCTGTAGGGATGGGGAAGGGCCTGTCCAGCACTGCTGAGGTAGGGATGACAGAGAAATGAATGCTGTCCCAGAAAGGAGTGAGGAATATCTCAGCTGCTCTGTGGCCTGTCCTTTCCTCTGAGTTTCCAGTGGCTCATCACCACCATTTGACAATTCATAAAATTCTACCTTCAAGTCAGAAAAGATGAATAAGAGAAATTTTCAGTATAAAATCCAAAGTCATTCTTTCAGTACTTAAGAAGCAGTGTGAGGGGCTGGAGAGATGGCTCAGAGGTTAAGACCACTGGCTGCTCTTCCAGAGATCCTGAGTTCAATTCCCAGCAACCACATGGTGGCTCACAACCATCTGTAATGAGATCTGGTGCCCCCTTCTGGCCCACAGAGTTACATGCAGACAGAATATTGTATATATAATAAAATAAATCTTTAAAAGAAGAAGAAGCAGTGTGAAAAAAACTATTTCAGTTGGGGAAATGCTGGTTGTGCTACAAGAACAGGCTTTTGCTTTGGTAGGGTGTTTTTTGTAATTTGGCAAACAGACTTTGCTAGTGCTTGTGTTGGTGTTGCAGGTTGGTGGAGTCCAGATTCAGACTGGTTCCGATTGTGAGCCTCTGCTGCTACACATTCTTCATCTAGAAATGAGTGGTGAAGGCTCAAAGTGTGAGCAGTTGGTGGAGTCGCCACATGTCTTTCCAGCTAATGCAGAAGTGGGCAGTGTGTTCACAGCCTTGGCCATCCCAGTAGGTGTCATCCTCACGAACAATGTGGAGTCTGCAGATGGAGAGTACTGGACTACTATTCCCAAGGAAGACATGAAGAAGACATTCAGGGAACAGGGTCTCAGAAATGGAAGCTTAATTTTGGTTCAGGATTCAGACACTGATGATAACAGGTAACTCACTGAAAAGAGTAAGGGGGGAGTGCTTACTTTCTTTTTTTTAACTTTCTTTTTATTTATTCTATGTGTCTTTTACATCATGTGTCTTGATCCCATTCATTTTCTCATCCCTTCGCATCTGCCTTCTGCCCCAAAATAAAACAAAATTTCAGAGAAAAAAAGGAAAAAGATTAAAAATCTCATCATAGAAGCTGCAATGTGACACAGTGAGTCACACAGTAAACCTCTTTGTGCACACATCTTTACTTGCAAGTGTTCAATGCAGAGTCATTGGTCTGGTTCAAGGCCTCTGGTTTCTATTAGCTGTTGATGCTAGGCCCTCACTGGGACTCCTCTTAGATATCCTGTTGTTTCCCTGTGTTGCGGAGATCCTGCAACTTTGGGTCTGGTGCTCAGGTTCCTTCTTGTGCTCCAGCATATCATAGATGGGGTAGATGTTGGGGCGGGCCAAGTCATAGCCCTGGTTCTGGGCCTGGGCAGCTGCAGGGTTGGTCCACCCACCAGGGGGGAGAACTTTCAAAGTATCCTGGTTACAGCACTACCCAGTAGAACTTAGGAGCTCTATTTTAGTGTTAATCATGAAATGGTCCTTTATTTCTAGCCATTGTTTTTTGTTTATTCTTTTTAAAGAATAATTTGTGTGTGTGCACATGCCATGCATGCATGCATAGAGATCTACCTGTAGAAGTCAAAGGACAACTCTGGTGTTGGTCTCTCCTTCCACTTTTTATGTAGATTGCAGGGATTAAAGGCTGTTTGTCAGGATTGTGTCACAAACACCTTTTTCCATTCCTGCTGCACCATCCCCTGTTGCTTTAAGATAAGATCTCGTGCAATATTTAGCTGAGGCTAGCCTTTAACTCCTGATCTACATGTCTCTACGTCCCAAGTGCTGGCTGTACCAGTTCTAGCTCCTAAAAACTATATTGAGGAATACTTGGGTTGTATAACATATATATCTGTTATAGAGATGTCCCTGAGTAGTAGATATTGTCTCAATTACTTGTCTATAACACAAAAATCCTATCAAGTGAGTTCTGATTGCATTATAAAACTAAAAGCCCATTCTCATAAGGAAAAAAATTCATAGGACAATATAGGCTTTCCTTGTGGTCTACTCCATGACTTTTGGGAGCCATCTAGCCTTCTCAAAGGGACAGTTGCCCTGAAAAATGCCCCTGAATTCTGAATTTGAAAACCTGAAACACTTTACCTCCTTGTTCCCATGTTAATGTCAGTGCGTTTCTGAGGTGCTGAAAGCAGAGCCTTGTGGCTTTGTGGTCCGTTTATCTCTGTTACCTTTCAGGAGAGGCATCCCTTTTCTCTGCCTCATTTATAGGAGAGTGAATCATGTGCTTTTTATAAAAGACAGTCTTCATTTAGTCAGACTGGGGAGATGAAGAACATCAGTGATCCTGGCCCTCTGTTGACTGTGGTTCTTTGGTCACTGTTAGTGTCTGGTGACTTTCCTTTTCTTCTAACTGAAATCATTGTTGGGAAGATTTTTATCTTTTTAAGCATACTAATGATTATCTTTGATAAATGGCTATGTCCTGCTTTTCCCACATGTATTTGTAGACTCTATAAGCCTCGTTTGCAGGCTTCCTCCTTACGGATGTTGGCATCATCATTTGCCCAACTGTTCCTGAGTGAGGTGGTATGATCCAGTGGTAAGGACAAGCACGCAGTCGGCTGCCTAGATTGTTTCCTAGTTTGCCGTGTGACCAATAGTGTGAGCTTAGACAAGTTATCTCTCCTATCTGCTCAGTTTCTTCCATAAGATGAGGTGATAACGAGTACCCGCTTAGAGTGGAAGGACTGAAGAGTTAAGTAGTCACACATAGCAAGTGCTAAGTGTGGTGACATCTTTGCCATCATTATCCTCCTCCAGTTGTCCACTACTGAAAGGTAGTCTTCAGAAAACATTCTAAAACTTTATCTTCTGAGGTAGGGTATCAGAATGCAATAACTGAAATAATGAGTAGAAATATGTTTGGGGTAATAAGGTACCATGGTCAAGGCAACTTATAAAAGAAGGTCCTTAATTTGAGGCTCATGGTTCCAAAGAGTTAGAGTCCATGACCAGCATGGCAGACAGACAGGCATGGCCCTGGAGCAGCAGCTGAGAGCTTAACAATCTTCTCCACAAGGAGACAGAGAGAGAGAGAAACTGGGAACTGTGTGGGCTTTTACAATCTCAAACTTGTCCCCAGTGACACACCTCCTCTAACAAGGCCACACTTCCTAATCCTTCCCAAATATTTCCACCTATAGGGACCATTCTCATTCAAACCACTACATTCCCTAAAAGCCCTTCTGCTTGTTTTTCTTCTTCTCATAGGAAGGTTTTGTTAGGATAAGATACTTTACTGCCAGTTGCTAACATAAAAAAGAAAACTCACTGGGCAGTGGTGGTGCATACCTTTAATCCCAGCACTTAGGCAGCAGAGGTGGGCCGATCTCCGAGTTTGAAGCCAGCCTGGTCTACAGAATGAGTTCCAGGACAGCCAGGGCTACTCAGAGAAACCCTGTCTCAGAACAAAACAACTCTTCAATGAAATATAGACATATGATGTGTATAACTGCATATATATATATGACACTTTTTTTTGCACTGTAGATCTACACATGTATACAGCTGCTCTACTGTTAAATTAAATCCAGATCCCAATGGGTACGCTTTTAATAATCTTCTAAAACTACCTTAGTGCTTCCTGTGTAGGCGGACAACAGTTGACCGTTCCTTTATACAAGTGTCCCTTGAAGCCAGGTGTAATAGTACATGTCTGTCATTCCAGCACTTGGGAGTTGTAGGTCAGTCTTGACTACATGGTGAGTAGAAGGCTAGGCTAGACTGCGTAAGACCTTATCTCAAAAAAAAAATAATAATAATTAGCCTTGAAAACAAGCACAGTTCATTTAACTTGGGATTAGAGCCATGAGAAGCAGCTTTGTAGATTACTTTCTGCCATTACACTAAAATGGTAGCTGATACTATGGCAGCAAGTCAGTAGATTGTGGTCCCTTTTCTTTAGTCACTTTTAGAGAAACATGCTAGTTTAGAAAAGTGATGCCCAGGGAAAGTGTTTTGTAAGGACTCACTCTTTCAATGTCCTTCTTTTACTTACAGTTTGTTGCCCAGACAAGAGAGATGGACCTCCAGTGTGGATGAGCTCAACTGGCTCCAGGTGAAAAACTTGTGCCAGTTAGAGTCCGAAGAGGAGCAGGTGCAGATAGCCGCGACCACACACACAGTGAGTAGATGGCATTAGCCTGGCTGGCAGTGTCTGGCAACAGTTTATGAAACAGAGTCAGTCTTTCAGAACAGCTGCGTCAATAGACATCTTTAAGTCTTACTTCCTTTATTACTGCATATTTACTCATATCAGCCAGTGGCCTGTTTCAGAACAGTATGTACTCTTTTAAACTCCTAAGCCTAGAAGTCTACAGCTAGAATGTGGGACTCGCCTTGGTGGCTCTTGGAATCCTCTTGATTTGATGAACACAAAGAGCTGTTGTCAAGGACTTTCTTTGCATTGCTTAAAGCACATATGTGTATGTGTAAACGTATATTTGTTATTTTGGTTTTTATGTTGCCAAGTTTTCATTTTTAATCCTAAGTTACTCTATATATACACATTGTCCTACCTAAAACCAACTGCCCTTGAAAGGTATTCCTCCAGCTCTGTTTGAAGACTATACTTCTAATTTTCTTAAAAACAATCTCAGGTTATTTATTTATTTACTTATTTTTATTTTTTTTTAACTTACTTATTTTTTTGGTTTTTTGAGACAGGGTCTCTCTATGTAGTCCTAGCTGTCCTGGAACTTCCTATATAGACCAGGCTGGCCTCAGACTCACAGAGATCTACCTGTCTCTGTCTCGTGAGTGCTGATATTAAGGACATGTGCCACCAGACCTAGGTAGGAAACATCTTTTTATATTTACTTGTTATTAGAATATTAATGTTTTTTTCTATAGCAAAGTAAAAGAAACTAAGTTGTTTTCTTTTATATTATTTTATAATTTCTTTAAAGTTTTTTCCTTTACAGTTTATTTGTAGGTACAGGCATGCATGTGGAGGTTAGAGAACAACCTGAAAACTGGCTCTCTCTCTACTATGCAGCTTCCAAGGATCAAACTCAGGTCATTAGGCTTGACAGCAGATACTGTCCCCCTGGAGCCTTCTTGCCAGTCCTTGACGTTATAATTTCTTAAGGAGCATTATGCTTATTGATATTCTTAAAAGAACAATGTAGGATCAGTACACAGTAGTATCTGATCCTAGTGGAAAGTCTTGGTAATAGCCTTTGTCACTTGAGTCTCTGCTGCTTGGCACCGTGTGGGTTCTGGTGGAGGGTCAGGTACATGTTTTCTGATATCACTTTTACCTCTTAAGTTTTACCAGCATTTGATGCCCTAGGGGATATTGGCCTAAAGTAGGCTAAAAAGAAAAAAGAATCTAAAAGTAATTTAAGTACAAGCCATAGTCATCTTGGATTGCTGTTATACATTTTTATACTGTGTTCTGGGGGGGCCCAGATCCATGGTCTCCATTGTGAGGAATGGGCCTGTCCACTATTTTTATTCCTTGGCTTTTACAGGTAAGTTTTTGTCTGTTTATTGCTTTCCAGTGAGACCTGTTTATTTCATTTCCCATGGTATCCTTTTGTTAACATCAGTTTGATGAAAACCTAACAGTTAGGATCTATTCTGAGCTTTTGCTTTCAATCTTACAGAACAATGTCAGGGTTGGCTAAAAACTGTAGACAAAACAAATGTCAGATAATATTGCAAATGATCCCTGTGTATACACACCGATAATCTTTATTTTCATCATTTTCATCTCCATCCATTCAACCTATGCACAGTCATTAATTTATTTCTCTATTTTAGGTGGTGTTTGATATTCGAATTAAAGCCATTAAGGAATTAAAATTAATGAAGGAACTAGGTAATCATTTTTGTTTGCTTTTTGGTTTTTAGCTTAATTTAATTTTATTATTGAAAAAATATTGACGAGTACAAAAAATAATGAAATGTCTCATACCTACCACCCAAAATGGACAAATGTTAATATTTTTTCATGTGTTTGTTTTTAATTGAACCATAAAAAATGTCCTGTGTCCTTCTCCCTTTCTCCCTCTTCCTTATACCTTTCTCCCATCTGACTCAAATGTATTCATAATGTGCTATATATTATATACTTAGGTCTACTTATATGTTTATATAAATTTTATAGTGGGAAGTCTACAAATTCACTGCTCATTAAGAGTTCGATTTTAATGGCTTCATTGAGATATAATTTAGATACTATAAAATCCATTCATCTTGAGTATGTAATTCAGTGACAGTCAGAAATGTATGAATGTAGAAGAAGATCACAGTCCAGTTTTAGACCATCACTCCAGAAACATCCACAGGCTTTTTGTGTCTGTCATTTCACTTTGTAGACATCTCATACAAATGGAGCCACATGGTTCATAGACTTTTGTGTCTTACTTCTTGTTTAGCACACTAGTCTTTGAAGTCTGTCCATTATTTAGAATATTCCAACGGTTTATCCCCTTTTGTACTGACTGCCACTCTTCAGTTGTAAGGATGGTCCCATTTCATTAGCCTTTTGGAGTAATGCTGTTGTACACACTTGGACACGAATCTTCATGTAGACATTTGCTTTCAAGGTTCCTGGCTAGACTTACAACATTATAATACTGAGAGTCATCTGGCAAATTTATGTTTAGTTTTATTAGAAACTGTCATACGGTCTCTGAAACATTTACCATTAGTAAATTAGTATTACTAGTTTTCAAAGCATTAGTAGTGTGTCAGGGTTACAGTTTCTCAAAGTCCTTGCTAATGTTTGTGACTATCCTTATTTATTATCATTTCAGTGAGTATAAATGGGTATCTCATTAAATGCAAGAATTCAAAATTAATATGCAGGAATCCGTTGAACTTTTATTTGTCAACATCAGAAACAAAATGGATATCACAATCTAGAAAACTGTATTTATTTATTTTTAATTGATTTTTATTGAGCTCTACATTTTTCTCTGCTCCCCTCCCTGCTTCTCCCCTCCCCTTCAACCCTCTCCTAAGGTCTCCATGCTCCCAATTTGCTCAGGAGATCTTTTCTTTTTCTACTTTCCATGTAGATTAGATCCATGTATGTCTCTCTTAGAGTCCTCATTATTGTCTAGGTTCGCTGGGATTGTGATTTCTGGGCTGATTTTCTTTGCTTTATGTTTAAAAAGCACTTATGAGTGAGTGCTTGTGTTAATTGTCTTTCTGGGTCTGGGTTACCTCACTCAAAATGATGGAAAACTGTATTTATTTGGTTTTTGTTTTGTTTTGTTTTGGATAGGGTCTCCCTATATAACTCAGGATGGCCAGCCCCTAAGTGTTAGAATTACAAGTGTTTGCCCTGATGTGCTTACCAGAAAACAATAATAATAGCATAAAATATCGATAATGTATTTGGAAAAATATATGCAGAATCTATATTGTGGGAACTAGAAAACATGTGGAAAGGAACTAAAGAACAACACATGAGTAAATGGAACAGTGTGCCATGTTCAGAAATCAAAAGACACCATATTGTTAGGAGCTTATCTCCCTGGAGTCAGTGTTCTCACTCAGTATCATTAGCAGTTTTATTTTTTAGAAGGTATTTTCATGGAAATATAAAGAATTGAAAGTAACCAGGTGTGTTGGAGTTCCACAATAGCCCAAAATGGAGTATAACAAAGGTTTATTCATCTGGGGATAAGCTCACAGAAAGAGTAGCGATCCGCAGTCCTCAGCATGTACTGGGGACTGGAACCAAATCCAGCAGCCAATAGACCCACGCATGCTTTTCATCTGTAGTTCTAGTACATGAGACCACGCCCAAAGTGGGCCGGTATCTTAAAGGATATTGGCTGAAGGAGTTCCCACAGCACAGGCGTGATTAGTCTCAGCACTTCGGAGACAGAGGCAGGTGGATCTCTGTGAGTGCATGGTCAACCTGGTCTAAATATGACAAGTTCTAAACCAGTCAGGGCTTCATGGTGAGATATTATCTCAAAAAATGCAACAACAACAAAAGCCCTAAAGTAGCCATAACAGCTTTGAGGAAGTGCTATAGCATATGGCCTCAAGACTTACTCTTCATCATGTCTGTTGGTATCTGGAAAGACGTATAGAGCATATTGATGTGTGTAACCCACTTTTATGTACAATGGACAAAGGATAGTTTTTGCGCCTTTAAGGCTGAGTTTTGAGAAGAAACCATTGTACTATACACAAATTATGAATCATTTGGCTTCTATATGTGCAAAAGAACTTCTTTTTTACCCTCCATCTTATAAAATATTAACCTGAAATCAATATAGAACCAAATGATAAAACTAAAAAGAATAAATTTCTTGGAGAAAACATGCAAGAAAATCTTGGTGACTTTACTATATGGAAAGGATTTTTTGTTTTTAAGCACACTCAAACCATAAAGAAAAAAAAATACAGAAAAAAATGTAAATTATCCAAAGTAGCCATGACAAGTTCACTTCAAAGGACATTTGAAAAAGCAAGCTATGAACTAGGAGAAAAACTTATAAAATATGTGTTTAGACTTGGATACAGAGTGTACAGAAAGTACTTGTAACCCAACCAGAAAACATCCCAGCCCAATTTGGGAAGACCTGCCTGTGAGGGAAGGATATTGTCAGTAGCCACTAGAGGGTAGTCATGGCACCTATACATAGGTAAACATCCAATCCCAATGAAACCAATTGTAGAGTTCCTGTGTGCAAGGAATATAAAGTGCTATATTCTCTTCGGAAAACTTAAGATTTGTTTTTTATTTGGTTGATTTTGTTTGCTTGTTTTGTTTTTTTTTAATAAATGCAAACATTTACTTACCAATTCTATTTCTAGATAGTCCCTGGAAAAAGTAAAACATACAACTTTATAAAAACATAAATGAGAGTGGTGGTGGTACACGCCTTTAATCCCAGTACTCTGGAGACAGAAGCAGGAGCAGGGACAGGGAGATCTCTAAGTTTGAGGCTAGCCTGGTCTACAGAGTGAGTTCCAGAACAGCCAGGGACTGCACAGAGAAACTCTAACTTAAAAAAAAAAAAAAGCAATCTAATAACCCTAAACTGGAAACAATCCACATCTGTGAGTAAGCAAACTATTGCAGCTAGTCAGGGACACTGTTTTCTGCAGAACACCACTCACCACACACAGCCTGAAAAGAAGTCTACACAAGCAAGTATGAACTATGTTTCTACACAGGCGGTGTTTTAGAAACCCAGAGTTTAAGCTACAGTCACAGAAAGCAGATGTGGGGGCTGACTGCAGAGTAGCATGGGGGAATTTGAGGATAATACACCTGGGTGTGAGTGCTTATATGTTTATCAAGTTCTTTGGGTTGTGCTCTTAGACTAGATATATGTTAGTGTAAATAAAAATACATCATAAAATTTATCAAAGGCATATGGTTTATTAAAGAATACTGTCTCAATACTGTGCCCAGTAACTGACTTCCTCATCTTGACACCTTTTCTCCCTCCACTTCATGTCTCCTGCAGCGAGGGATCCTCTCCACTTTATGAACTAGACCCTGTTCTCTGTCAAAGCTCCTCTGCTTTTCCCTACCCTAAAACAATCTATCTGTGGCACCTACAGTCGGGGCCTGCCTACCTGTGACCTCATTTGTCACCACTCTGTTTATTCACAGCAAACTGTGCAGACTGCTTTGTGAGTCCCTTGCACAGCTCTCGTCTACCTGGAGACTCCATGCTTTGATCTCTGAACTTTCTTGCCTTTTCACTCTTACCTTCTAACTTGAGCTGTTCATTTGTTCTTAACTTAAACATTTTCTTCTATTTCTGATCTTGCAGTCTCAGTCTTTTGCTTCACCCATAGCACCCTGTACTCTGCAAACTGCCTTTTTATTTGTGCCATTGCCATTCACTTCTCCCATTAGATGAGGCTCTGTGAGGGCGGAGTCCATGATGTCGGGCTTACCTCTGTATCCTAGCTTCTAGTCTAGTGCCCGGGCACAAAATACATAGAAATTCTTGAGTGAAAATGAAAGTTTGTAACTGAGATGAGGGCTTGTCTTGCTATGTTGCCCTGCTTCAACCTTGTATTTCTGGGCTTAAGCAACCCTCTGCAGTAGGCCAAGTGGCTGGCATGCAGTATCATACCTAGCTGGGACTGAAACAAGTGATTTTGAAAACATAGTATGTAAAACCTACTTTTTAAATTAGGAAAGTACTTTTATCTACTTCTTTATCAAGAAATTTGTACTTAAAATGTATGCCAGCTTCATAACAGCAAAGTATACAAGATAGAAATCGGGAGTCTCAGGAAGAAAATGTGTTTTCACTCTAAGAAAGTTAGACCATTTTAAGCCTGTGCCATTCTTGCCCATTCAGAAATCTTGGCAGGCCTTCCTTCTAAGTTCACTCCTTGCTTTGTAAGAATTCATTTTGGCGCCAGCCTACAGAATGGGAAAAGATTTTCACTAATCCCACATCAGACAGAGGTCTGATCTCCAAAATATACAAGGAACTCAAGAAATTGGACAACAAAAGAACACATAATCCAATAAAAAAATGGAGCACAGACCTAAACAGAGAACTCTCAACAGAGGAATCTAAAATGGCTGAAAGACACTTAGGAAATGTTCAACATCCTTAGTCATCAGAGAAATGCAAATCAAAACAACTCTGAGATTCCATCTTACACCTGTAAGAATGGCCAAGATCAAAAACACTGATGACAACTTATGCTGGTGAGGCTGTGGAGAAAAGGGAACACTTCTGCATTGCTGGTGGGAATGCAAGCTGGTACAACTCCTATGGATGTCAGTGTGGCGATTTCTCAGAAAATTAGGAAACAATCTTCCTCAAGACCCAGTAATAGCACTTTTGGGTATATACACCCAAAAGATGCTCAATCATGCCACAAGGACGTGTGCTCAACTATGTTCATAGCAGCTTTATTTGTCATAGCCAGAAACTGGAAACAACCTAAATGCCCCTCGATCGAAGAATGGATAAAAAAAAATGTGGTACATTTACACAGTGGAGTACTACACAGCAGAAAAAAAATAACGACAGCCTAAATTTTGCAGGAATTTGGATGGAACTAGAAAGCATTATTTTGAGTGAGGTAACCCAGACACAGAAAGACAGTTATCACATGTACTCACTCATAGGTGGTTTTTAAACATAAGGCAAAGAAAACCAGCCTACAAACCACAATCCCAGAGAATTTAGACAACAATACGGACACTAAGAGAGACCTACATAGATATAATCTACGTGGGAAGTAGAAAGTATAAAAAGACAAGATCTCCTGAATAAATTGGGAGCATGGGGAGCTTGGGGGAGGGTTGAGGGAGGGAGGGGTGTGGCAGGGAGGGGAGCAGAGAAAAATTTTAAAAAAAATTAAAATTAAAAAAAAATAAAAAGAATTAATTTTGGACCGAAAAGCTTAGTCTTTCCTCAGGATCAGGAGTCTGCATGCTAGTTTGCTAAGGATATTTGAAATGCAGGTGCTCTGTTTGCACACTTGCAGTTTGCTTGAATTTCAGTTAAATCGTTCAGATTTCAGTGCGTCTTTGGCTAAAGCATATCCAGTTACTACTCTGCATGTGCAAATGAGACCAGTCACACCCCTTCTTTCAAGTCCAGGGGTGATTGGCTAGTGCATGTCTCATTCGTATCTGCACACACACAGTAAAGTGTGTAGTTCTGTTACCTCTTCTCCCAGCTATTAGCTTATCTGACATCGTATAAGAATTGATCATGAAAGAAAGCACCCAAAGAAACTGAAGTCACCATATAGAAGCAGCTGCTGTCCACAGGAATGGTGACATAGTTGTCACCAAAGGCTCCAGACATGCAGCAGTGGAACTTCCTGAAAGTAAACTTAGTGACCTATGTGAGGATGGTAGTTGTGACAAAAAGTGCAAAAATATCCCAGAGGAAATGATGTTGGAGAAAGACTTCACATTGAAAGAACTCTCAGAGTTATTTCCTGACATTAAACATAGAAATAATCCTAGGAGCTGAGCTCAACTCTGAAGTATGAACATTTGCCAAGGAGCAGGAAAACTGCTCCTGCCCTACACCAGCTGCCCCCTGAGGGGACGACAGCTCTTGTCCACACTCTGGATCTGTTTTCTGGGTTTTGTTTTGGAGACAAGGTCTCACTCTGTAGCCCTGGCTGGCCTGGAATTCACTATGTAGACGAGGCTGGCTTCAGGTTTTCACCAGTCGTCCCTCCTACCTCTTTCTCCCAAATGCTTATTGTAGGGTGTGTACCACCACACCCTGCTTTAGATCAGTATGTTCTGCAAGGCAGAAATGCTTAGCTGTTTCTAGTGTTTTAAATGTATATGTAGTCATTTCACTTTTTTCTTTTCCTAATATATATATTTGTATATATAAAACCTTAAAATTTTTAATGTTGGGGGAAAACATGCTAAAGTCATTGGCTAGTTATAATTTTCTCATGAACCATTTCAGCTATTTATATAGTCCTGTATGACTGCGAAGGGTAACCACATATGAGGCTTTTTTTTTTTTTTTTTTTTTTTGGTTGGAAGGATCTGTTTTGTTTTGATTTTGAGACAGCATCTCATTGTGTAACCAAAGCGGCCTTGAATCCATGACCCTTCTTCCTTGACCTCCTGAGTGAAACTGAGATTACAGACACAGTATAAAGCCACTATATTCATCCAAAGTTTTGCTTTTTGAGGGCTGGGGGTTAGCCTTTTGTACTCCTTGTGATTAATTTAGTAGAACATTGCTTTAAAGCTCTTTGTTTAGTAGTTAACCACCTTTTTTTCATTCATAGCTGAGAACAGCTGTTTGAGACCCATTGATAGAAACGGAAAGCTTCTTTGTCCAGGTAAATCTTGGCAGCTTTCAAAGACTAGCAAGTTGTCATGCAGAACATGTGTAACAGTAAATAATGGCGTCAATATCTCACATTCCTAAGTTATCTTTGGGAAACCAACTTATGGACATATTTCCATCCAGATATCATATTCATTACAGAAAGCCTTACACCGTTTCTGTTTTCCTAAGTAAAATCTTTTCAGATGCCCCGGGAGTCCTTGGTGTAGTCACAGTGTAGTCTAAGGATCTTTATAACTTGACGTCTTAATCTCTGCTCATTTATTCCATTATGATACCAGTTTTGACTAGAGTCTTTGCTTCTCACTTTTCTGACCTGATTCAGTCTTAGACGAAGCTAATGATTGATGGTGCTCAACTGTCACAACTTTAAATGTGGATGAAGCCAGTCCATTGTGCAGATTTTTTAATGCCTATAAACAAGTCTTTGGCCAAGTTATGTTAAGTGTGAATCATGTTTCTTAGCATTGTGGTCCAAGATAATAAGAGTGCTGTAGGAATGTGGAAATTAAACATAACTACTGTACATGTGATACTTTCACATGAAGCACAACTCACCTTTTTCTCCCAATATTCTATTCTTTAGATTGTGTATAAAAATCTAATAATGGTGTGGGGTTGCTGGGTGGAACTAAGGGCCGTCCCCAGGATAAGTACAGACTCTCCTACTGAGCTACAGCCCAGCCTTGATCCTCTTGGCAGCCTTGACCCTCTTGGCTTTTTAAAGAACATAATGTCATTTTGCTAAGAGAGATAGGAATTCAAAATAGTCACGTGGTTATCAATTTTCCTCATAGTACCAGATGCTTGTACTTTGGAGGAAGCAGAGGTGAAAATGGGGAGTTCCTTGGGACTGTGTCTGGGAAAAGCACCGACTTCCTCTCAGGTACAGTAAGTAAAGCTCAGCAGAAGAGAGTCTGCCCTTCTTGCTCAAAAGTCTGTATTTTGTTACTGGTACATTTAATGCTCCAGGAATGCTGTTTTTCTGTAAAAAGTTACTTTAAATTTCCTTAAATTTTTGTATTATTAGACTACATATATATTTTCCTGTTGAAACAAAAAATACTATTCCAAAGCATATTTCTGAGGTTCCTTTTGTAGTTGAGGGGGACTGTGTAAGGTTGAGTGGCCACCAGTTTGAACAAGTAGATGTTATTAAATACTGGGCTTAAGGGAGTCTTGCAGGAATGTGAGAGTTGTGTACCAGCTTCCCTCCCCTCATCCTCTTCAACATCCTACAAAGTGGACCCCTTGCCAGGAACTGCCTAGATAAGGAGTTATTATTACCATAGCTCCATTACTACCTGAATCAAGGCAGTGTGGACTTTGATCTTGTTCCCTGTGACTCCTGGATCCATCTTATTACTTTCCCAACCACTGTCCTTCGGTCTGCATTCCTTGGAATGCTAGCAAGTAGCAGGCATGACAAGTGACAAGTGAGGTAGATTAAAATAGTGGGGACATTTGTTAGGAGTCCAGTACTCATGAGTAGCATTTTATTTTTGCTTTCAGAACCTGCATGTTTTTACAGTGTTGGGTTAAATCCAGGACCTTAAGAATGCTGGGCAAGCACTGTTCTCCCACCACTGAGATTTTTATTAATGCTCTGTGGACATTTGGCTTTACTTTTTTGGAAATAAATAATAGACTTGCAGACTATTTCAGTTCAGGGGAAATTATTTTCACACTTCTGTCTTGCGCATAGCTGTTCCTGTTTTTTGCTCTGGGGACTGACATTCATCCTGGGGCAGAGATGGAAGTCATAGTAGAAGAAACACTCTCAGTGAAAGATGTAAGTAATTACTGTGGGCTTGGAGGTCATAGTATCCTGTGCCAGGATTTTGGAAGTCATAAGCTGAGGGCTTACACAATATACTTCCAGGATTTGTTTGTGCTCGTTAGAGGCAATTTAGGAGACTGGCGAACCAACTGGAACTTTTAAATGAGATTGTTACTGTTACTCTTTATTCTTCTGATTATCGACAATACTATAGAAATTTGAGCTATGCGCACAGGGTGGCACACACCTGCAATCCCAGCATTTAGAAGATGGAAGAAGCATCTTCATCTACATAGGAGATCAAGCCTGAGTGACAGAAAACCCTGTTTCAAAACAGCAAGAAATGGATTTAACAGAAAAATACTAAAATCCTTTATTGTCTCCTATCCCACTACTATTAATATTTTGATACATTTTCTACTTAAAATACATTTTAAAAAATCGCACAGCAAGGTTGAGTGTTTTTGTATGTTTATGTGTGTTGAAAAAACAAATGAATAATTGTATTGGTTTCATTAAGAACAGGGATTTTCAGTAAGCCTACATTCCTATGTTTGAACTAGAAGAGTCTGAGCAGACTGCATCTATTTTCTCTTAAAACTTATATATTTCTCGTTTCATTCCCTGTCACAGTTTACAATCCCTGAGCAACTTGGTAGCAGCAAGAAGCCCCAGCATCCAGGGGATAGCTGCTAGACTTAGCTACTTGGTTCTAGAAAGAGTCCTGGAGTAAGGGCTGGCTCTCATGTAGGTCAGGAAAGTCTATGACAAGCTGCAGCTTGTCTTCACAAAAGACAGTGGAGCTGCCGAGAAGACTAAGGTCCGCTTGTCAGAGTGGGACAGTTGAACTTCAGGGAGAATAACTAAAGTTCTATGGAAGGAAATTTACAAAAATTCAGAAAGGTGTTTGAAGAGAAAAAAATTAAACAAGGCATACTCTAATCCAGACACTCAGGAGGCTGGAGCAGAAGTATTGCAAGTCTGAGGCAGCCTGAGCTACATAGTGAGGGCCAGGCTAGGCAGGGTTACGTTGCAAGAACTTACTACCTATATATACATGGAGTCCACATGCTCCTATAATGCAGACTCCACAAGAAAATAACTGGTTGCCTGGCCTGTAGTAGAATGCTAGGGACCAAAAAAATCAGACATGTGTTCTGCTTTCCTTCTTAAACTAGAAACTCAAGTCACTGACAATGAAGAAGCTGCATTTCGCTTCTCTTTGCTCTTAGGTAATGTCACCCAAACTTTGATCTTTTGAATAAATTTGGTTTAGGAGTGTTTTTCCTTAGGAAGTTGGGTGTTATTAATTATGCTTTTTGTTTTCTTTAATCTTTGGCAAGTGTCTGGTGTTTTACGTTGTGCTGTGAGGTCATGGCCTCTATAGTTCTTTCCCGTGAGTTTGTGTGGAATTTCCTGGGTGTTAGTTCAGGCTGGTCTCTCTTTGTAGGATTCCTAAGTGGTTGTGTACCTGAAACTTGGTCATGTGTACCCTGTCTGTCCTTTTAAGAAGTCAGTGAATTCAATGTCTGGTTTGGTCTGCATTGCTGGTTACTTAACCCTTAGTGGCTAGAATTACAAGTGTGCACCACCTAATAGGCCTAGTATTATGAACAGAACTCTTAAACTAAGTCCTGGTTGCAAGTGGCAGAAACTATTTCCCCATCTGGATTGGCCTTAGCTCCTAGAGGAGAGCTAACTTGCAAATCACCGAAATTCTGTGTTTTTATCCAAGAACAACAAAGTATAGAATCAGACTTAAATAGTCCCAGGCTCAGAATCCAGGTTCCTCCTCATACTATGTAAATCAGAAACAGAAAACTAACATTGAAGGTAATTATTTCTTTTTTACAGTGTTTAAAGATAATGCTGGAGAAGTCAGGTCAGCAAGGTAAGTGATTTACCCTGATAATAAAATCTTATCTGCATACTTTAAAACAGTTATCTAAAAGCTTCATGATGAATTCTCAAGCTTTCTTCCTTCTGTGGGAGCTGTAAAAAAATATTTTACAGAGTGTGAGGAAAAAATAATAGCTTAAATTTTGTTAGTACATAACAAATTCTCCTGGTTCTTATTTGCATACTAAAAGTAGTGGCAGATTAGTGCTAAGTGAAGATAATTAACATTAGGTTCAGCAAAGCTGATGAAGAGAGAAAGCTAAGGTTTCTACCACCTGGGACAGTTCAGGCAGGTCTTTTACTGATGTTTTTAAAAAATCACAGTAATTCAAAATTTAATTGCACCCTGTTTATTTCAATATTTTGTGTTGCAAATTAGAAAATATAATACGAATGAAGAAAATATTGAAAGTATCAGTAAGCTTGGTGGGCACCATACTGCTCTTCAGAGGCTCTCCTGGCCTCAGGCTTCTCTGTAGGCAGAAGTCCTGGCTGTCTTGGGAGGGAAGTTAATCTACTCTCAATGCAAGGCATTCCTGCCCTGTAGATGCAGTACTTTGTTTATCCTCAGCAGCAGTGCTGCAGCATAAGGATCTCCACCTAGTCACCAGTTTGGCATGAGGAAGCTTCAAAGAGGCTTCAAAAAGCTAGATGACATTCCCAGACATTCATTGGGGAGCATTTCTCTGTTTTGAGAACCCAGCTTCTTGTCATTGTGCAGTGCAGTGAAGAGATGGTGTTTGCTTGTAACTCATTAGTGAATTTTTTTTTCCTGAGAAAGGGTTTTCCCATTTAGCCCTGACTGCCCTGGAACTCAGAGATCCACCTGCCTCTACCTCCCGAGTGCTGGAATTAGAGGCATGTGCCACCATTGCCAAGCTCATTAATGATTTTTTAAAAAAGATATTTAGATTAATTTTTTAAATTAATATAAGGGCCCAGGGTGCTGCCCCATCTCTATATTCCCAGCATTTGAAGGCAGAAGCAGGAAGATCAAAACTTGTAGGCCCCTGGGCATGATGGCACACATCTTTAACCCCAGTATTGGGAAGCATAGGCAGGTGGATCTCTGTGAGTTCCAGGCCAGCCTGGTCTACAGAGTTAGTTCCAGGACAGCCAAGGGTATGTAGAGAGACCCTGTTTCAAAAAGCAAACAAAACTTTTAGGCAGCATAGCAAAACCTTGTCTCAAAGCAAGAGCTGATGATGCATCTCAGTGGTAGAGTACTTCCCTAACGTGTTCAAAGCCCTTGATTTGATCCTCTACCCTCCTGCCCCTCCCCACCCTAAAAAAAGAGGAAAGGAAGAAGGAAGTTAGTTGACAAATCTTAACTGTGGTTAAACCAGTGCTAACAGCTAACCAGGTTCTTACAAAAAAGGGTGTGTGGAGAGTCAAACATGGGCTCTTATTTACCTTCAAGTAACTATTCCTTTGCCTAGTATATTTACTTATCAACATTACTATTCTTATTTTATTTTTTAAAGATTTATTTATTTATTATGCAGTGTTCTGCCTGCATATATGCCTACAAGCCAGAAGAGGACACCAGATCTCATTACAGATAGATGATAGTGAGCCACCATGTGGTTGCTGGGAATTGAACTCAGGACCTCTGAAAAAGCAGCTAGTGCTCTTAACTGCTGAGCCATCTCTCCAGCCCCATTGCTATTCTTTTAATAATCAGGGTTTTTAACTTCCCCCATTCAGTATTTTCCCCACAGAAAAGAAATATTTTTTTAAAAAGAAACTGTCATTTCACTAGTGTAACTAGTCTACTGAAAAAAGAGAACACTGATCAACGTGTACTTAACATTTGTAAATACTCACATCCACTTCATGAACATGCCTTTCAGGAAGTACTATTTTCATTAGATTAACTGCTAAGTAGATGGGGATAATTTCCTGTACACCTTTGAAATTTCCCATGTGCAACAGCAAAATCAAATTCAACTTCTTCAGGATTTCAGAAGAGATTCTATATACTTAAGGGAGGCACTGATATGATCTAGCCTACATGTATGCATTAAGTTGCAAAGTACAAAGTAAACACTGTAGCACAGCAGCAAGTACTCTATGCCAAGTGTTCTTTTTAGTTTACTTTGTGCCCAACTGTGCAGTGTGGGTAGACCCAGGAGCTTGCACTTGGCAGCTAAGTATTACTCCTGGGCTACATTCCCAGTAAGTATGTAGTTTTGACTTACAAGTTCTTGCTGGGAGAAAAGCAAACTGAAGTTGAAGAAACAACTTACTATTTTTCATATTGTGGAAGACATAATTTTCAATACAAATGATCCTGTTACTGGATGAGGCCACACTGCTGCCTGTTTTCTCTAGAAGGATATTCCTGCGCACCCTTCTTAAAGCTTCTCTAGAATTCTACATCTTGGTGCTAATTCCCTCCTAGGAGAGATGTGGCACTTGCGGAAAATGGATTGGTGCTATGAAGCTGGGGAGCCTTTATGTGAAGAGGTAAGAGCCTTTCTCTACGTTTTAAAAAATACTTTATTTCATTTCTATATTGCCTATGTGATGGGGGCTGGGACATGCCATATGTACTAGAGCAGGCCTGTAGAAGCCAAAGGACAACTTCTCTCATTCCATCTTTATGTGGGTTCTAAGTTTACCTGGCTTGAGTGGCAAGCTCGCCAGCCCATCATTTTCTACATTTTGCTCTTAAAAAATGGTTAGGTTTATTTCATATTTTCACACACAATTCCCTCTTCCTGTTATAGGAAGTAATTCTAAAGAAAGCTTTTATTCTTTAGAATACAAAAAAAAGAGTCCATGAATGTGTCTGTCTATGTTCACTTTTTCCCAACTGGTTTTGTGATAAATGACAAGTCTGGGCTAAGCAGAAGCATTTCTGACATGAGTGATAAATCCCTCTGATGAACAAGAATGCCTAAAGAGTAGTTCACAGAAAGCAAAGAGCTTCAGAGGGCAAATGTCATGTGGATATAGGAAAGCCTTTGAAGACACTCAGAAATTCCATCTCCCAAATACTTTAATTTCATACTTTCTCTGTAAATAAATGCCCCTACCTGCCACTTACACGATCTAGCAGCAGGAATGATTATGTCTACATATTTAGAATCCAATTAGTCCATTTGTTGGCCTTAAATTGCATCAGACCTCCTTACCCACATTCTTAGCAGGTGGCCAAATGAAGCTCTGTGACATCTTAGATAGCTGTGGTCAGCACTATCCCCGTGCCAGCCTTCCTTCTGTCTTGTGGTTGGCACAGTCCCTCTGCATGCCTTCCCACTATCTAGGAATCAGCAGTGGTTTTACAGTAAAACATTTTTAAGCAAACGTATTGGGGCTTCCACTGGGACACCCTTTACCAGTTAGTAAAGTCCACTGAACCCACTCTTGAGTCTTGGAGGAGCTGGACAACAGAAGAAGTAGGCCTCAGAGAATCCTGAGGTCTTAAAATTAGGTAGACTCTTCACTTTTCTATTGTTTTTCCAGATAGTGTATTACTACCTACCCCAGGCTGGCCTCAAGCTTCCATCCTCCTGTCTCTGCCCCCCAAGTGCTGGGATTGCAGGCATTTACCATCATGCCTGGATATTTTCTTCATAATCAGTTTCCAAATCTGTATCAAACAGTTTATCTCAAAGCAAATGCATTGCCTTCAAAACAGTGCCCTTCCGAGCTATACAGTCTCTTCCCCATCCTTGTCTTCATACTGTCTCTCTTTTTCTCAGATTTAGTCCTGGCCTTCAAAGCCTACTGGCCTTTTTACTCTCTCCTCACCCCCTTTCACCACCAAACTACCACTTGAAGCTTTTCTTTCCTCTTAACTAAATTACTTCAACAGTTTCCCTGGCCCAGCAGTGTTGCCTACCGCATCACACACAGTGAGCAAGCCATCTTCAAGGCTCTGCTTCTGTCCCACACCTCAGGCAATGTCCACTCCTATACTTCACTCCAGCTGCTTATCACCTGGTGCTGTCCAGTCCTTCCCATCTCTCAGCTCTTAACCCAAATAGGCCACTGTTGTCAGCCCTGACTTTGCCTTTGTTCTTTTTTTTTTTTTTTCATAAAAAAACTTCCTCCTCTTATTTCCTCTAGTTTTCCAAATCCAACCCTTTCCCACAATCACTTATAGTTCACATTCCACAAATCATTCTCTTTCCTCAGATCTTTCATGGTCCTTCTGGTTCGTACCTACAGTTTATAGTCCGTTTTATCTCCTTTGTCCTCAGTGTCTGCTCCACTGTGTACCTCTGAGTTAGGAGCATGACACTTTGAAAGATCCAGTGGTCTCTTTGTCCCTTTCAGAAGTTTTAAGTGACAAAAAGAATTTCTATGTTTCCAGGATGCAACACTGAAGGAGCTCATGATATGTTCTGGGGATACTTTACTTCTAACAGAAGGAAAACTTCCTCCTCCGGTAAGATATTGTTTCTAAATAGCATTTTGTAAGCAATGGTTAGTGTTTTCTGATTACTATGATGATGGGGAAATGAGGAAATATAGGCAGTCATAAAAACATAGACAACTTTGCCAAAATCTTACCAATCAGTCTGATTTCCTTCCTAACCTCTAAATAAAATGAGAATAGCTATGTGTAAAATAAAATATCCAAATTCCAATATTCAGATAAATGACATTCATTTATTAGAAAATGCAGACAGCATAGAAAGCTGAGTCAGATGATAAATAAAGCTCTAAAGTGGAAAGCAGGAGTCACACCCATGTCTTTGCCCCCATTTTCCTATGTATTCTTCTAAGAAGAATGTTCTGTAACCAAGCATTACAGTCCAGTGAGGATGAAACAGGAGGACAGTGAGATACTGTTTCAAAAGAAAAAAGAAAGGAGGGGAAAGGGGAGTTCAACGTGTGCATTTTTATAAGCTGTGAGTTAACGAGGATATGCATCCTTTGCACTGCCCACGGAAGTGTCACATCTTTTCATTATTTTAAATTCATGTTCTGTGTTTGGATGCACTTAACCATGTCTTGAGGATCACATAGCAGATCTGCTTTTTTCTTTTTCATAATTTCATAGAGTCTTATTTATTTTGCACAGTGATCTTTAAAGTTAATGTTTGAATAGATATATGATATAAAATTCCAAATACCTAAAATGTTGGGCCAGGAAATATTGGAAGGTCTCCTCTTACCCGCCCTCACCATCCCAGTCCTCCATGTAGGCATCTAATTTTTTATGTAGACTCCAGAGGTTACATTTTGGTGTGTATACATTCAAGTATGTGTTCTATATGTATACAGTATACGTGTACACGCATGTGTATATTTTTTCATTTACACAAATGATTATATGCTATATACCGTATTTTGTATGTAGCCCATGCTAACTTTGAATTCATGGCAGTCTTTTGTTTCAGCTTCCCAAGTGGTGGGATTACAGGCATGAACCCTCTTGCCTGACTTTTACCTAGTTTTTTCATTTGAATTTCACTCTAAGTATGTGTTGTATCAATCATATGAAGTTTCTCATTCTGTTAGTAACTACATGGTAGTACATTGTAGAGGTACTTATATTATGTATGCTGGGGATAGAAGGGAGACCCTTGCCTATGCTAGCTAGTCTCTCACTCTGCCACTGAACTACATCCCTAGACCTATAATTTATTTTGCCACTCTCTTCTTAGAAAACACTGTAGAAATGTACATGTGAGGGCTGGCGAGATGGCTCAGCACTCAGCATGTACTGCTTTTACAAAGGACCCAAGTTTGGTTCCCAGTACAAAAGCAGGCAGCTCACAACTGCCTGTTGCTCTCTAGAAGTGAGAGTACAGACTCAATCTTAAAACACTCTGTTCTTCAGGGTTTCTTGAAGGTGCCCATCTGGTGGTACCAGCCTGCAAGGCTGTCAGGACACTGTGAGAGTTGGGACCACTCCAACTGTGCCTCTTCTCAAGATAGCAGCTGGGGAGCTACTCCCACCCAAGGTAAGAACAGTGCTGTGAGAATCAATTGTAGGACTTACATCAAAAATGTCAGGTTGAGGGGCTGGAGCAGTGCCTCAACAGTTAAGAGCATTTATTGCTCTTCCAAAGGACCTGAATTCAGTTCCCAACACCCACATGGTGGCTCACAACCATCTGTAACTCCTCTCCAGAGCATCTGACACCCTTTTCTTGCCTCCTCAGACCTGCATGCACATGGTGCACAGACGGCTTGCAGGCAAAACACCCATACACATAAAATACACATATATGTATGTATGTGTATATGTGTGTGTACACATATATAATGTGTATATACTTTTAAATATATGTATAATATATTTTGGGGACATTAAGAACCACTAGTAAGCTGGTAGTGGTAGAGTACACTTCTCCTCCCGCTTCTAATGAGACTGAAGCAGAAAGATTAAGAGCTCAAGGCCAGCCAAAAAACTTACCAAAGCCACTTAGGAAGAGAACTTCTTCATTTAATTATGTAGAATCAACCTGCAGTTTCTTAGTATGTGTTAGCAGGGTACTCCACAGTAATCGAAGAAATAATGAAAAAATGAAATTTATGCCTTGGCAATGCTGAAGCATGCATGGGCAGCCCATATATGGCAGTTCTATTGAACTTGTCCATATTGGGTTTCATGGTCTAAGTTGATGAGGACAACTGACCAGGTCTCTTCCTCCAAAGAAATATAATTAATAAGATTAAAATAAAAATGAGTATGGATATCCTGAACTTAAATTTGTTACTAGTGTTTACATGGTTTTCCATGAAAGAATATTTGACATGTTCCCCTATCATATCTTTTGTGTATATTGACGTGTTCCCCTATCTTATCTTGCGTGTGTGTGTGTGTGTGTGTGTGTGTGTGTGTGTGTGTGTGTGTGTGTGTGTGTGTGTGTGTTCTTGGGGCATATGTGGAAGTTGTAGGACACCTTTGTGGAGTTGGTTCCCTCTTTCTGCCTTTGCCTTTCATGGATTTAGGAACTTGAACTCAGGTCACCAGTCTTTCACTGGCCACCATGTTTATGGTTTTTTGAGACAGGATATTGCCGTGTAGCCCTTACTGGCCCAGATAATAGATCAGAGTGACCCAGACATCAGTGATCTTTCTGTGCCTGCCTCCAAATACTGTATTTGTGTGCTCACTACCCAGGCACTGTCTTTTGGTTTGGGTTTTATTTTTAAGCATGCACAGATCCTCTTGTTAAGATTTGCTCATTCCATGAATATTTACTGAGGTTTTACTGTATAGAGTCTACCATAGCAGACACTGGGAGACTAAAACCATGACTGCCTGCCTCCTCTTGAAAATCCTGCTCTAAAATATGCACACACATGGGGAAATACACAGAAAAATTAAAAGTTCAGGTAAGTGTTTTGAGAAAGAAAAAGAGCATAGCATATCTGACCAGCAGTCTTCTGTGAGGCAGGGAGGGATGGGGGAAAGCAGCCACAGGGAGGTAGCATTAAGTGTAAGCCATCACACTCCCTGGCTGCTGAATGGCTAACAGTAAAGTCATGAGCAGATACAAAGGGCTCAGATCACAGGTTCAGACAGTGCTCTAGTGAGCCTGTTTTCAGTCTGAAAACATGGCAGAGAAACATGAAGTGAGTAAGGTTAGGTTCTTCCCAAACATGCATCTCTGTCCTTTTGAAGGTGTTCCTGTCCCCAAGCCTGCAGACGTTTCCCTCCTCTACTTGGGAGATGTGAAGATCTCAGAAGAGGCCACATTGGTGGAACTGAAGTCAAAGGTCAGGCCCCTTCCTGAAGCATCCTTTGGTGTTGATATGGCTTCTTCCCAGAAAATATTAATTAATATATTCTTCTATTTCCTCTTCCCCCAATTACAGTCTGTCCTGATATGGCATGTGTTATATGCCATGGTCAGGGGTAAGTATCAGCAGGCAGCCCACGTTCGGCACTTCTGCTATCTGTTGGTGGTTTCCACTCACCCAGTTCTCACAGGCAGGCTGTGCTTGTGTTTGGATCTGTCCTCGGGCCCGTGGCTTATGTTCATTTTGACTTTTTAGGAAACATGGCTTCTTGAATCATCTATAAAGCATTTCCTTTAGTTTTTCATTTATATTGTTTGTACATTGTGATCCACTTGTCATTAGTTCCAAGCTGTGTTGTACGGGTTTCCTTGGTCAGCTGAGCACTGACGGTATTAGGATGCTAACCTGGACATTTGTTGTCTTGTATGTCACATTCTCACCATGCAGATGGGAAGGCTGGATGATATTACAGCACACAGTGATGGGACAGCATCTTGTGCTGTTAGACTGCTTCTGCTACTAAAGGGACAGACAGACACAGTTCCTAGTATGACCTGCAGTGGGCATCTTTTGTGTTCCCAGTGAATGAAATAACCCTCCTTGAGAAAGGCAGTGGCTCCATTCCCATGAAAACAAATGAGAAGACCTTTTTATTCCTGGTACTCAGTTGAAAGATAAAAGATGGCCATTTTTAGGACAAAAAAATAATGCACAATGGCTGCTTCATCCCTCTGGGTAAAAGGTGCTTAAAGGTTCCTGCCCTTTTGGAATTAGAGCACACAGTCTGGGCCTTCCTGTTGAAGCCAAAGTCTTTTAAATATTTCAAAACCAAAAGTCCTGTCACCAAAGAGCAGATGTGTTTGCAGACTGTGTTCATGTAGATGAAAGCTGAAGAGGAGTCTTGGCTTTACTCAAGCAGGCTCTGTGTGTATGAGTCACACCCATATAGAATTGATTCTTAAGTGGCTTTGTAAAAACATAATTAAGAAGTTTTTCAATTTGAGTGTAATGGCACATACCTTTAATTCCAGCACTTGGGAGGCAGAGGCAGGTGGATCTCTGTGAGTTCAAGGCCAGCCTGACCTACATAATGAATGCCAGAACAGCCAGGACTACATAGAGAGACCTTGTCTCAAAACAACAAACAGTAACAACAAAAAATTTCAGCCATGCATGCTGGTACACACCTATAATTACAGTACATAAGAGGCTAGGCGGGATTATCCAAACTTCGCTGCAAAGCAGGAACGTGTCTCAAATTTTAAAAATAATAAAATAGTTTCTTAAATTTGGATTTAGAAATAGAAAGCTCATTTTTCTGGTCTGTTTCAGTGAAAGGAATATAAAAAGTACCAGGATATAAGACAGGTATTTCTGTAATATTTTGGATTTTTTAGACAAAATATATCTATCTCAGACTGGCCTGGAATACAAACACGTAGCTAAGGATGACCTTAAACTCATCCTCCTGCCTTCACCTCCCAAGTGCTGTGGTTGTGGGCATGTCCTACCACACTAGACTCTTCTGTGGTTTCTGATAAATTTATTGACATTCCAACACTGAGATGCTTGTACCTTGGAGTCATGAAGTGTTTCATTCAGATTCTCTGGAATGCTTTTAAAATCAGAGGCAAAATGTTTGTTTCTTTTTTAGGCCATGGCCTTGCCCTCTGTTTCGAAGCTTGCAGTCCAGTCCACAGCCTTACTTAGGGTCTGGACAGTGGAGAACAAGCGCCCCAGCAGGCTCTTGCGCACTGGCTGGCGGCAGCTCAAGTGAGTGTCTCAGTGGATTCCTGGTCCTCCTGCTGTCCCACTGTAGGGGCTAGAGAGCAAGAAGGGCCCATGAGGGAAGCTGTCCCATGAGTCAGATTTTCCCAGAAAACCCATCCTAGGAACTTGTATTGGATAAGCTTCTTGTCCCAAGTTAACTCTGGGACAAAATCAGCCTCCATACTAAGATCAGACATAGAATTGTGCATTTTCTTTGTGCTCTAGAGACTACAAGATCATAACTTAAAGGATTTCCGAGTGACTCAAGAATTAGAGCTCTTTGATATTTAGGGCTTACACATGTGACCATCTGCTCTACCTCCAGAACCCTAGTGGGAATGTTTAGGGCATTTGATTTTAGTTTCCTTTAGCAAGAGCAGCCCTAACCATATTCTTTCATGTCCGTCCAATTATCAACCAAAAAGCAACCCAGCTACCTGTAGCCAGAGGAAGGTTTCATTGTCATCTGGCCATCTTCACAGAGCTGGGCCTCCATGTATAGTAAGGAATGGCCCAGTGCCTGGGAAACAGCCACAGCAGTGTTCTAGATGTTCTCCTTTTCTGAATGCAGCACTCAGAAGGTACCCCTTTTGTTCAGGAAAATGTTTAGAATTGGGACCTGGGGCTTGGAGAAAACCTAGTGACTTATTCAGTTGCTCTGTTTCAATTCTCAGGGAGTACAGACTGGGCCGGAGAGCAGAACTCTGCTTAGAGCTTCTTCAAAAAGAGGAAGACTTGGGGTAAGGAAGCCCATTGCACACCTCCCACAGGGTGGCAGTTTCCCTGAAAATGTAAGAGCCTGATGAGAAATGTGGTGCTCCCACTGCTTCTGAATAGTCCCACAACTCCAGCTGTGACTGGTGTGGCTGAAGTAGGAGTACCACAGGTTCAATGCCAGCCTAGGCTATGTAACAAGAACCTGCCTCAAAAAAAAAAAAAACCCTAGATTGTGTTCTAGAGATCTGTGTGGCTTTCTTATATCACTCTGATATTAAAAGCAGTGAGTGTTTTTTTCTGTCATACCCAAGGAGTTACTGAGCTCTTGACAATCTGAGACATTAAGGGCTGTACACCCATAGCCCTCCCCAGGGCATGTGATTTATAGTGGGTCCTGTCACTCTGCCCCTGTTGATACACTGTGTGCTGACTGATGTATTTACTGGTGTCTGTCTCCTGGTCTATTATATAAGTGCTATGAGAGCAGAGTTCATTTTTTCATTGCTGCAGCCCCAAGATCTGCAATAGTATCTGTGTTATAGTAATTATTTATACACAAAAGAAGTACCCCAAAATCATCTATACTCAAAGCATTTTGTGCTTTTTGCACGAGGTAATGTTTATATGACCTTTATGATTATCAGTGAGTACTCCCTTCCTTTTCCCCATTTCAGTGAAATTTTTTGTCAGCCTGTTCTGAAAAATGCCCTTCCATCCGGGCCTGACCCTTCCTTAACCCCAGTCTCTTTATAAGAGCACATTTGTAGAAAGGGAGATTAGGGACCAATTGGGATGAATACTTTGAATCTCTTAAATGCTTCACTCTCCTTGAAAATGAGGTCATGATGGTTTCTAGTCCCATGCGCAACACTCATGAGTATTGATTTCACCCTCAAATCCACATTGAGTATTCATCATTTAGATGCTTCCTGAATTGGCAAATGAAAACAGGGCATCTTGTTCATGACTTTACTAGTGCTGTGATTGCTACTAAGCTTTTTTCCAACAGGCTTACAAACCTCTATTTTATGAGCATGGGTGATTGTTCTGTATATTTTTCATGTTTCTCCAGAAGTTTCTTAGCAGACAATCTGATTGGTTTGAACCCCTTTTATCCAGAGTGACCAGACTCTGGATAATGTTTGTTGTAAACAATGTCTTTAATAGCAGCAGCAGCCTTGTACCACACAGCTATGTCTTCTATGTGCCCCCTGTCACGCTGCTGCAGGAACTCTACTGCAGACTTGAGGTGGGGAGCCTTGCCCATCATGCTCTGCAGCATTCATCTTTTCTGTGCTTTTGCCTGGTGCCCACTTTGCTTGTCTTCAGCCCTCGGGATGTGCTGCTGAGGACACAGCTACACATTCCCGGTGAGAGGGCCTACACCCTGCCAATGGACCTGGTATGGGACACCACCCGAGGATGGACTGCTGGCTCCTTGAGGCAGAGAGTGGCTGATTTCTATTCTCTTCCTGTGGAGAAGATTGAAATTGCCAAATATTTTCCTGAAAAGTTTGAATGGCTTCCAATATCTAGCTGGGTGAGTTGGGCTTTCTCAGAGAAAGCAGAGCTGGTTGACCCGACAATAAAACAAAGCTTTTCACAGTGGGAGAGAGTCCCATGAAAACTTCAAGTTGAATTTTATTGATATTTGATTTTCCAATAGAATCAGCAAGTTGCCAAAAGGAAAAAGAAGAAAAACCAAGATACTTTGCAAGGGGGACCATATTACTTGAAAGATGGAGACACTATTGGCATTAAGGTGGGTTAAAAGTGAATTTACCATTGGAAACACAAGGATCAAATGTTTTGTAGAGAAACTTATCAGGTAATCTCGTTTTATATAAATTGTTTCAGAGAATGAATGAGAAAGAGGGAATGACAGAAATTCATTGTGTGAGAGAGGAAGAACCTTGAGACCAGCAGCACTGCCAAGGACTTAGGCCACGTTGTTTATGATGACCCTTGTCCTAGTTTCTTTGTCTGTCGCTATGATACAATACGCTGACAGAAGCAACTTAGGGAGAAAGGGCTTATTGTAGCTCACAGTTCCAGAGTACAGCCTATAATGGTGAAGTCCCAGGGACAGGAGCATGGGAAGCCTTGTCACATCACAGCCGTAGTCAGGGACAGTGGTGAGTACATGCTTGCTGCTCACCTTGCTCCGTTTCACGCAGTCCAGGATCCTGTGTCCAGAGAATGATGCCACTTATAGTAGATGGGTCTTCCCACCATAGTTGAGACAATCAAGATATCCCCCACAGACATGCCCCTCCCCAAAGTGATTCTAGATCCTGGCAAGTTGACAGGTAATACAAACCATCACACCCAATAAACATAAAAATCTAACTCTAAATAAAACACTAGCAAAAAACCAGGCATGGTGCCTTAGACTTGAACTTGAAGGCAGGAGGATTATAAGTTTTGGGCCAGTCTAGACTTTAAATTTATTTTGTGTGTGTGTGTGTGTGTGTGTGTGTGTAGCTATGCATGCCTGTGCATGCACAGAGGCCAGGGGAGGACGCTGGGTATCCTGCTCTAGCATTTTGCACTTATTTTTTCACTGAACCTGGAACTAGACTGGTGGCCAGCAAGCCCTGAGCAGACACATGCCTGACTTTTTCCACATAGTTTCTGGAGATTTGAATTCAGGTTCTCATGCTTGAACCACAAGTACTCTTACCTGCTAAGCCATCCTCCCAACTATAGGAAGGGCAGAACAGACTCTAAAAGTTATCTTCTGATCTCCACACATTCTGTCGCATGCATATAAATGTGCATACACACACGCAAATATTGACTGAAAAAAAGTCTTAAGAGTTTTTTAAAAATCAGTGAAGTCTGAGTATCTTGTTAATTTGAATAGTTTACTACATGCCTGTTCTAAATGAGGGCCAGAGTGAAAACTTGATCTTTATTGTTCTGAAATGTAGAATCTCCTGTTTGATGATGATGATGACTTCAGCACAATCAGAGATGACATTGGAAAGGAAAACCAGAAGCAGCTGGCTTTGGGGAAAAAGAAAAGGTAACTCTTGAGACTTGGCCAGGCCCCACTCAAAGGCCACCAGGAATGAAACCTGGCATTCTTGCTACCCTTTCAGACATGTCATCTGATCTTCTGCAGGGCCTTAGTTGTTACCCAACAGTGCATGGAACGTTGTGAATTGGTCTTGCTGTTACTGTGTCCTGTGTTCAGCCAGGCACACCCCATTTGCATGCTACTGGAATGGCTGTGTCCTTACCAGCCAACACTGCTTCCCACTTTGTCCATCTTATTTTTTGAGACTTAATGTTATTATAGGCTTCCAGATTCAAAAGCTACCAATGGGCTCATTATGAGCTCACCTTCATAGTATCATTGTTACCTACACACCCTCTCAGAGCATGCCTGCTCTTCACTGACAACCCATCACAAATGGGATTTTGGCACTCTGCTGCCAAACGCAGGTGAACCTCAGAGTAACTGGTGGCATAGATACTAGCTTATCTGTAGAGCATGTCTCTGTGAGTGTGATGGCTGGGTCAAATGCTAAGGCTACTGGCGTAGAAAGGCCAACAAGCTAATAAAAACATAGATTAAAAAGTATGAGCAGACAGTTCACAGGAGGAAATTGCAGACAGCTTGTCAGCATACAGAAAATGTTTAACTAAGTTCATTCATTAACAAAATGTCAATTAAAACCACTACACATCCACTAGCATTGCTGAAATGATGCCACTGGAAAGAAGACAGTGCCTGGTACAGTGGCCCGGCTGGCAGGTGTAGAGCTGGACCACTTTGGAGGTGCTTTCCACTACTGAGGAGCACACACTTGTCACACAGCAGTACCCTCAGAAACTCACTTTTCGCAGACACTGAAGAAAGGAGTGCCAAATTGTAGTTATATCAAAGAGTTCCACAATATCCCAGAATGGAGTATAACAAAGGTTTATTTATTTTGGGATAAACTCACAGTAAGGGTAGTGATCCATAGTCCTATGTGTACACTGGGAACTGAAACCAAATCTGGCAGAAAAAAAGGGCCACGCATGTTTTTCGTCTGCACTTACAGTACATGAGAGCACACCCAAAGTGGGCCGGTATTTTAAAGACTATTAACTGAAGGAGTTTCCACAACACACAGTAGCTTGCACTCAGCCTTAGCAGGAGTCTGTCACAGGAGTCACCTGCAGAGAGCATGTGCAGTATGAGTATAGACCAGCAGTCACAGTGCCATGATTGTGTGTTTGGGAGTCACAGTGAAGACTGGTCTGCTAAGTGGTGAGAGTAGTAGTTACCTGGGGACAGGGACTGAGGGAGCAAAATGGAGATGCCTAAACTGTCACATAAGTGTGTGGTTATGATTTGAGAACACTGTGAATGTTAACTTTCAACCTAAAATGTGCAGGAGAAAAGGGTTACTCTGTTGAATGTCTAGCCAGGATGTGGGGGAACTACCTTCTCACGGGGATGGCATAAGAGTGAACTGGGGCCCTCAGGTGTGCAGTTTGAAAACATCTGTCCAACTTGCAAACCCTGTTCTACCTTGAGCACTAGTATCAGGAATTCATCTGGGAGCCATTCTAAGTACCCTCAGCACAGGGGCTGGAGAGATGGCTCTTGGCTGCTTTTGCACAGGACCTAGCTTCAGTTCCCAGCACCCACATGCTGGCTCACACCATTTATAATCCCTGTTTCAGGGTAGCCAGTGCCCTCTTCTGACTTCCACAGGCACAAGGCATGCAGACAAAACACTCATATACATATAAATAAATCTTTAAAAAAAAAAAAACTAAATAGGCCCCTCACCCATGACTATGTATTATGACACCCTCTGTCTCCCACAGCCGAGAAGTCCTACGTGCACAGAGCAGTGATGTGTTCTCCAGTGCAGGGATGGTCACTCAGCCCCGGGGACCAGAAGCTTCTCTGTCCATCCATGTTGCGAGCTTCAGATAGCCCCTGCAGCCGTATGTACTGTACTCCAGATAGAACCACTCTATCAATTCCATGACTGCTGCCTTGTAGGTTTATGGTGGACAATCTGGTTGACTCCATAGCCAATGATATCAAGTCTTCAGCTTTGCAACAGGCAAAGGGATGACATTTCTCAGGCCAAGCAAGAGTACCTGATCACCAGCTCTGAGACACAGTAGCTGCAGAGCTGGCCCAGACCCAGACACTGTTCCAGTCAGTATGGACATCCCAAACCTGGCCCCAGTAGCCTCTTTCCAAAAAATGTACTCCTGGACAATGGCAAGTTGCTCAAAGAGGACAAATCTGATAGGTAAGACACATGGTCAGTTACTTACACTGTTGAGGTGACCAGTAAGTCATCTGAAGCTGCAAAGAAAGGGTATGTGTGCCCTGAATTCATTCTTGGTTCCAGCCTTTACCATAGTATGTGCCTCTTCTTGGGCCAAGTTCAAAGTAGGACTCTAAGACAGCTGTGCAGGAAGAGCCAAGTATGGCACCCATGGCTCAGGCTGATGTTCCCTTGGTGTGATGTTTACCACCTATAGCCTGGCAAGAGGCAGGGCATTACAGAAGCCTAGCACAACAAGTCCAGGTTCCCAGTTGTCCTGGGCAAGCTGAGGTCTTTTCCTTCTCAGTCAGTACAGGTAACTAGCTCATCTAAGAGATCTGATATTCATGCGCTGTAACTAATACACTATCAAAACAGTATCTGTTACTGAACTGGCAGGTTTGGGACCCTTGGCTTAGTCTAAGTCAGCACTCCTAAGAGGAGTTGTCAAGGTCTCAGCTTCTCATTAGCTCTTACATGTCTTCATATAAGAGAACTAAGGTAGGAAGAGACAGGGTTTAAAAAGTAACTCTGGCCTGGGCTTCAGCTGTCCCTTGCTGGCTAGTTTTTCACATTCTGGTATAGCATGCTGTCTTCTCTGTGATGCTGACACTCAGCAGATAACCTGTTCTTCCTTCATCTTCCCGACACCATTTGCCAGAGTCAATGTCATTTTAGGTGACCATTTCTGTTGAAGCACTTGTATCATAAGATGTTGGACTTGGACTAGTGACCATGTCTTTGTAGCTACACACCAAGGGGTTCCAAGAGACCCAAATAGTAAACATTACTTGACTATACCTAAGCCCTCTGGGTAATGGCTACTGTTTCTTGTACTGTAACTGACATAGCTCCTTAGTTTGTCCTTTCAACCCAGCTTCTGGCACAGTACTGATGTACAAGCTGAGACACTTTGCTTGTGTCTTGAGCCAGAGGCTCCCTGACTCTCTAAGTACCTGGAGGAGCCAGAAGACATGTCTCGAGTGCTGGCTGCAGTCCAAGCCTGTTGACAGGCCTTTCTATGTGGTTGGTTTTTGTTTGTTTTATTTTTAATTGGGAGATAGAATAGGCTAAACAGAGGGGGGGAAAACACTAAGACTTTATTAAAGAAAAATAAACCATTTTTAAAGTTGCAGTCCTTGGTTCTGTCATACACTTGACTGCTTTATGTTCTGCTGCTTGAAGAGAACTTTTATGCTCCAGCATACTTCAGACACTGAACAAACATGGCTTATATTAGAAATACTGCTTTGGGAATAAGTATATTTTGGCTTAAAATAAATCTAGACTCATGGTTAAGTATTTTGGTAGAAACTGGCTGTCACATAGCTCTGTTCACTATTCTGGGAACAGGATCTGGCCAGGGCCAAAGTGGTACCAAGAATTTTCTGTCCATCCAAAACTGGTTTCATAGCTGCTAGCTTCCCTCTAGATCAGACTTAACTATTAGGGACTCAATGGTGGCAGAATCTTCACACTGCCTAAGGGAACACAAGCAGCTCCCTCTTTTAAGGTCAGTAAGCCAAACATCAGTGTATGGAAGTGATTCACTGCACCTTGACAAGAAGCATGAACAGCTGCTGCAGTCCACTGGCTGAGACATCTGCACTAACTGACTTTTTTGTTGCTAATGACTAACCCAGGGCTGAACAGCCCATCCAACAGACACCCCACCCCCACCCCAATGCAGTGACTCTGTTTTGCTTTATAGCTACCAGGTCAGCCTGTTTTCAGAGCAGCAAGCAACTGTCAGAGCACAGAAATGAGGACAGGAATGCTGACTGTGGAAGATCAAAAACAGGCTTGTTTTTATTATACACAGAAGAACTTATTTACAACTCTCTGATGCGGACTATGTACATAACAATACAAGAGGCATCTGCTCCAGGTGATCACTATAAATTAAGATTATAAATATGAGGGTTAGCCCCACCTGCAGGCACAAAACCTTTTCTCCAATTCCTCAGGAATCTTTCCTTCTCTCCCTCTCTGAACAGACTGGACCTCTCACTTCTTGTTGACTATATAACACTGCTGCTTTGGTCACTGACTACTGATTCCCAGCACCTCTTACCCAAATGCAATGCTTTCTCAAGAGGCCACTGAAGACTTGAGTGTTGCCCTCAGTTGCTTCTCCTCCTCCACCAGCCTAAGTTTTAGTTGATCTGTCACAGGCTCTATGACTTCTTGAAGGTCAGATGATCCATGCCTTCACATTCCAGATGGAAAGGTGACAACTGTTTTCATTCAGGGTTGCTTTCTTTTTTCTCTTTTTTTTTTTTTGTTTTTCGAGACAGGGTTTCTCTGTGGCTTTGGAGCCTGTCCTAGAACTAGCTCTTGTAGACCAGGCTGGTCTCAAACTCACAGAAATCCGCCTGCCTCTGCCTCCCGAGTGCTGGGATTAAAGGCGTGCGCCACCACCGCCCGGCACAGGGTTGCTTTCATGGAGGTCCAGAGATTTTTCCCAGCGTACATGTGATATGTAACGGATCCCATAGATAACTGGCAGTTGCTTTGGTGGAACTCTAGGCCTAGGGCACAATGCAGCAGGAATTGCACTGTAGGCTCTCCATTCTCCAGTCTACTGGCCAGGGCTCTCAGATGTCACCAATGAAGGGAAGATGACCAAGGCATCTGCAGAACAAGCAGCACTTCAACCCTGCCTCCTTGGCTGGGGCTGCTGCAGGCCCCACCCAGAGTCCAAGCTCAGCACTTTCTGCTCATGTCAGATAGAAAAGCACTGGCAGTGTTCCTCTCTGGCTGAGGACAACAACCCAGCAGCCCTCCTGCCAAGGCTGAGCTAAAGTCCTTTCCAGCTGGTATACAAATCCCTGTTGAGAATTGCCATCTCTGAAAGTGGGGAAAGGGTTAAGTCAGTGGCAATGAAGGCCAAGGGCATCCCCACCTAGGAACTACCCATTGAGACTATAGTCTGGGTCTTGTGGAGTTTTTGACACCAACAGTGCCACCTGCTGTTTTAGAGCCAATTCTGCCCAGCAGATAATGGCAGGGCAGCAGCAATGTGGGCCATGGTTAGAGTCCTCACAGACACCTCCTGGGAAACCAGGACTCACAGCAGATGAGAAGTCACTACAGAGCCTGAGACTCTGGGCCACCTGAGGTGGACCCCAGACTGCCCCTACCAACTATTCATTCTCCCATGGCATACGTTGTTTCCAGCATGAGGAAGCTTGGTCTCTACCATAATGCTGAGCGAGTGTAAACTCGTCCTTGTCTGCCGAGTCTAGACTGCAGACACCTCTAGCATCCTAAGCAGATACATGGACTGTCCACATGCTCACAGCCCGAGGCCTGGCCTGAGCAAGAGGGCTTTCCTTTCCTCCTTCACAGATTATAGGCCTGGAAATATATCCCTGTCACTTTCAAACCAGGAAAGTGCATAACCTTTGTTTTTAAAAATTAAAATTTGTGAACAAAAAGGGACAGTAGCAGTGGGTGGCCTTTGCGGGGCTGCTGTGAAGAACCACAGAGCTGTGGCTGTCAGGCACAGAGAACATTCTGGTGAGGACCACTGAGGCTGGACCCAACTCTGCTTCTGAGACCTAGTAGAGGTGGAGATGGTACTGCCCAGTATAACCAATAAAGGACACTGGAAAGGAGTACACAGGACAATCTGAGCATGTGGCCCAGGTAAGAAGGTTCTGCAGAGGTGCCAGGTGCCAGGAGATCAGGCTTCACCATATTCCCTGTGGCCCACAGGGCAGGTCAGCCACGAGCCACAAGTGGATTGACACAGTCTTCCCCGAATGACTGCAGCTAGGAAAAGTTTTCTCAAAGGTAGCTGTGTTGGTATGTTCAAGACTCCAAAGCTGTAACCAACAGGCATCAGGCTTCCTGTCACTAACAAAGGGAATAGCACCATGAGAAAGGCCAGGGGCTGATTGGTGGCAGTGTCCTCCCTGGGCCTCAGTCTCGGGAGGAGCGGAGGATGCAGGCAGAGAATGCAGAGGCTAGACCTCGGCGGCAGGGGAGCTCCGGCTCAGCTCCTTGATCCCACAAAGGATCCTCTTCATGTGGCCCACTTTGGTCACGCCGAGGTCCTGCAACAGAGAAGTCAGGCAACATTGATACCAGGAAGAGGGCTCAGGCCAGAGGCTTTACAGATTGGCTGCCACCAACAAGTTTTTTCAGTCTCTTTCGAATATAAATGAGGAAAATATCAGCAGATGAAATAGGAAGGAATTGGCACAAACGTCAGTCATGCAGATACCCAACATGTGGCTCCTGTGCTCTACAAAGATTGCTGTCGTGAAGGACAGCCAGCAGACAAAGACCAGAGGCCTGACAGCAAGTGGGTGGCAGGTAGCTTTTTGCCACCTTGGGACAAATCAGAAACAAAGCCCAGAAGACAGCTCAAGGCCACACAGGCCAGGGCTCAGCTATGTAAGTAGAGTGCAGTGGGTGCAGACCTGACCACACATGCACAGGGAGGGAAAGATGAGCAGTCTGACCCTCCTCCTGGGCTTGAGAAAACCAAGTCTTCCATCTTCACTCCCTATGGAACACAGCAGGACCACCAGCCACTGGAACCTAGAGCCTGTGACCACAGGGCTGCATGCCCTAGTTCCTAATGTTAGAATAGTGCCTTCATAATGTGGCTAAGAAAACCAAGGCTTTCCCCCATTGTGTCTGCACCTGGCCTTGCTTATCTGTGTCAGAGGATGTCACCATTGATAAAGGCAAGGACCATGTTCAACCTGAGGTACACAAGTCCAAGAACTGTGTGATGACTGGTGATAGTAGGATGCGGCCAGGTCAGGGAAGAGGACATAGCTGAAAGGAGTGTGTAAAAGCCCAGGTGTGGGTTCTAGGAAGACACCTGTGAAGTACCTTGAGGTCCCTCCGCTCCAGGTGCAGGAGCTCAGAGCCCCGGATGTCGTGCCGCGTGAAGATGTCCTTATACTCACAGAGACTGAGGTGCTCCAGCCAGGCAGCAACCTCCTCTGTCCCCCAGAGGTGAACTGTCAGAGACGGAAAAGCACGAGTGCAGTGAATGCTTAGAGCCCAGCAGCCAACACCAAGACACCCAGCAGTGCCACCCAAGATGCCTCCAGCAACCAGCACCCAAGCATCCCAGCAGTGCTACCCAAGATGCCTCCAGCAACCAGCACTCAAGACATCCTAGCAGTGGCACCCAAGATGACCCCCAGAAGCTAGAACCCATCACCTAACCACAGGCACTGTGCTCCAGCAGTGCAGAGGAGACAGAGCCACCCTCTGAGGGGCATTCACTGCAGGAGTGCTGGCTACTCCTGCCAGGTGGGTCACCAGCCTTTTGGATACCTCTAAGTTCCAGAGGCATTAAACACCACCAAACACAAAGGGAACATCTTGGTGACTAAAGCCAGCATTTCCTCCAGCTTCCAGAGGAGCTCACAGCTGGAGCACTACAGGGAAACATGCAGAGACTGAGGCCATGCAGAATCAGATCCACCATCATTCACATAAACCCAATTCTAAACAAACATGCAAAGATGAAAAATCAAACAGGAGCTGCCCTGAGTGGCAACAGATGCCACACCAAATCCAGCCCTGGCCCCCAAAGGTGCCAGACATAGCCACAGTGCTCTGGGCCGACCACTGAGATACATTTTAATCCCCAATTTACTGATCCAAGGGGAGATCAGTAAATGTCCTTTAGCACCATTTCCTATTGATTTCTTCACCCACAATCACCGGTTGCCTGGAGTGCCAGACTTCGGAACCTTGATCAGTGAGTCAATTAAATGGGAATCAGCAGCCTGCCAGAAGGAGCAGACGTAGAAGACCCCAGCAGTCTGAGTTTTGTGTCTCCAAGTTTGTCTTGTCGTTTCTGTTGTCGTCCTCCCTACCTCAAGCCCCCAAATTCAGAGTAGGCAGGTCAGCTCAGTTGCCCATCACCCCACAGTCTCCATGGAAGGTACACTTGAGCAGGGCATGATATCAGTCAATATCCAAACATAGAGAAAGGAAGCAAGCAAGGTTTGGTCTTGTAGCTACAAGACAGACTAATGCAGCCAATGTGACTAGGGATCACAGCACAAGGACCAAGGGGAAGAGCCTCAAGGCTGAGGAGAAAGGCAGAGACTAGGAGAACTGAGCCAGGACAGCTGGCATTGACAGCCAGAGAGAGACATGAAGGAGAGAGGCAGGTACCAGGGGCTCCTAGGCTACTGTGAACTTCTTTGTTCTTATTATTTTTCTCCTTTTTAAACTTGGTCACGAGGCGGAATTTACCACTGCGGCTGCGTTTAGAAAGATCCAGCATCACATTCTGTTGGAGAGAGTAGGAAGCACTGAGAATGAGGAACTCATTTGCTAAGACCAAATCTATACTTGGGGGTTGCGGGTGGAAGAAACATGTTCATTAAATGTTTTACTCTCTCATACATATCTTTGGGTAACTCTTAAACATAGTTTAAGTTATTTATTTGCATGTAAGCCATGTATGTATGAGTGCCCAGCGAGACCAGAAATGGGCACTGGATCCCATGGAAGTGGAGTTACACATAGTTGTGAGCTGCCTAATGTAGGTGCTGGGAACCAAACGCAGGTCCTCTGGAAGGGGTACTTGTGTTCTTAAACTCTAAGCCCCAACATCCATCCCCAACATCCTCATCCTTAGTTTTACACACTGCTGCCAAAGGTTCTAATAGACTAAGCTGGGCAGAGGTATTGTTTTGTATCATTTACCTCCTGTAACTATGTTAAAGAGGACATCATCTTGGACATAGGAGACCAAGATGACTTTTTCTCTTGACTATTCCATCTCTAAGACACCAAAAGTCCAGAGGCAGCCTAGGGCTTGTCCTTGCCAGATGCTTCCCTCTTCCGCCTCCTCCTGCTATAGGTGGATTCTATCCCAGGGAGAATATGCCCTGGAACCCTGTCTTTCCAAACTATTCAATATGCACCAAGTTGGAATGTGAAGTCCTCATAGATGCAAACTGTGAATGGGGATTGGACACATCAGCTCAATCCCTGCCAATCCCCAAGAAGCTGCAATGGATCTAGTCACAGCAGCAGCCTAGCTCCACATCTTGCCACCTGCTTCACCCCCAGTCCCACCTGTTTCAGTGGCAGTAGGGACACATTTGTCAAGGGTCATTTTAGTAGAGAAGTCTCCAGAAGGCATACCAGGGGGTCCAGACCAAAGCTGCCTTGAGGGCTATATTGCACACAGGGACAAACAGCATGAGCCATTAAACTCAAGACCAACTTACCTCTTCCTCACCAGGCTCCATGGGCTGGCAGAGCCAGGGTGTGTCTGTCAGCTTCCTGAGCTGCTGGTCTATCTCAACTAGGGCAGCCCCAAGCCGTTCCTTCTGAGGGGGATCCAACTGCTGCTCCAGAGGGAGGGAGAGAAAAATGGAGCTGCTAACCACAGCAAGCCTGGACCAGCCAAGCAAGGTGGGTAATGCTTAGATCAAGCTCCTCAAGCATGGCTATAAAAACTTTGCAGAACTGGAAGCTAAGGTAAGGCCTGAGCCCAGAACCTCCCTTCCTTAGGGAATAGGTGAGGATGGGTGGACCTGTGCCCTGACTTTGGGAAGCCACATACAGCAACCCTGACACCTGGCCAGCTATAGTCCCTTTAGGTTTTTCTGTCACCAAACAGGCAGGTCATGCTCCTCCTGCACAAGCACAGGAGAGCGCTAAGGCAGCAGCTAGAACATTCAGGACAGCACCATTTGGAGTAGAGAATGGGACACTAGTCTGGGAGTCTTCATAAGGCCCTTCCATGCCATACTGAAGCTATTGGCCAGTCATCCAAGCAAGCTCCTAGAGCTTGGCAACACCCCCACCCCACCCAATAAACTGAGGGTTAACCCAGCAGCCAGTTTCACATGCTGAGTAGAGACATGATAGCACAGCAAACCTGATGTGACTGGCACCTAGCCATAAGAAGAGAGTAGAAACATGTTTTATCCACTACATGGATACAGTTAAGAGAGGTCTTTAACATCTGACAAAACCCTGGCTGTGATGTTGCCAAAGAGTGTGACCACAACAACAACAAACCAATGGCCACACTACATGGTTTTGAGGTCTCTTCCTTCAGATTCGGGACCCTGAACTGAAAACTGCTACCCTTAAAGTGTCCAACACCCTGGTGACAAGGGTCATCTCACATACACCCAGAACCCTGTTGTTGCTTATCAGCTCACCAGGGCCATCTTCCCAGCCAGCAGCAGCTCTGTCTCACTGCGCAGCACTCTGATGTTATTCACCATTTCTAGAACAAAGCTGCAGTTCAACCCCTAGAAGAACAAATGCATTCATGTGGAAGGCCAAGAGCTACAAAGGTGAGGAGCCGTCAGCTCCAAAAAGACCAAGTACCTCTGTGGTCCTGGGCTTGCCGTATACTCGCTCCATGGCTTTGGAGCTGGCGTTCACAGCATGTGCGAGTTCCTGTTCCATGTCTCTGTGGGACTGTGCTATTTCCCGAATGCTGAAGAAGGAAGAAGGCACATGTCAGGTCTTTACACACTGCTTATGAACACTCGAGGACAGATGTACAGGGAGTGGTCTGGCAAGGCATCACAACTCAATCAGTAACAAACAGTGGACTTATGTGGGAAATCTGATATCAAATCCTAATTTTTCCAGGAAAGAAAATGTATAAAATGAAATCTCTTATAAAATGGAAAGCAGGAAGGCAGCTTTGCAAACAGGCTGGCCATCAAGAAACTCAGAGACACAGACTGTACCAGGCCAAGCCATTCTGCAATCTGAAGTCACCTACCTCTGAGGGAACCTAGTGTGATGATTAATTAGCCCTGAGACAGAACAGCCTGGGCAAGACCAAGGGCCAACGAGAGGGTGGCTCAAAGAAGCTGGGCAAGGTGAGGTGGGATGGGACAGAGCATGCTGGGTGAGAAGCTTGGAGCAACTTGCACATGGACTACTGATGGCTCTCAGAAGGCTGTCCTAGTAAACACCCCTTCCAGGCAGGCTTACTAGGATACCAGGAACTACAAAGTGATAGGACCATGACCCTTGCAAAACAAGGAACTAGACAAACATGGCTAAAAGGGAAGGGAGCAGAATGGGGGTTGCACCAGTGTCAGCTACTTGCCAAGGAGAAACAACAGCATGGAGGCAGAGGAGCCTACAGATGCCCACAAGAACCAAAGAGAAACTAACCTGCTAAGGAGTCTGAAGCCCCTGCCCCACAAGAGCAAGGCAGACCATGGCCAGGAAACACACAGAGTACCTACAGCCAGAGCCAAAGAAAAAGCCCAAGAGAAACAAAAAATGGACATCCAAGGGCACTAACTGGTTTGCAGCTTCACAGGAGAATTAAGAGGCTAAGCTGTCGGAAGGAAAAGAACTTCTGGAGAAAGTCCCAGGTAAGCAGAGAGGAGCCTGCAGTGCCAGTGCCACAAGAACAGCAACAGCTCTAGGAACCACTTGTCAAGGACAGCTAAAAGAAGAAAAAGCCTGTTGATTTTCCTGAATAAATACCAGAGCAGAGTGCACACTAGTCTCCAGGGCACCTGAGGCCTTTCTCAAAAACCCAGCATGGGATTTAAAGATTTAGTGGCTCTGAAAATCCCTGTGGATCTTACATTTTCACTGTGCAAAACTGAATAACCAAGACTAGGGAAGGAATCCAAGCCAGAGCAGTCAGGCGTAGGCCCCTCAGTGAAGCAGAGCCAGCAAATGGGAATTGGAGAAGTCGGAGAGCATGCAAGGCCTCAACACAGCAGAGCCTACCTGTGAATGAGGCCCCCTGCTGCCTGCCCAAACTGGTCCATCTGGGTAGCTTCCTCCTCAGACAGGATCTCAGGGTGCAAGGAAAAGGATGGTGGGCGGGGCAGCTCACACTTCTGTTTGTCCTCCCAAGACTTCAGAGTGTTCTCAAAGGCCTAAGACATGAGAACCAGAGTCAGACTTCTGTGCCCTCCCTTCAGAGGGTGAGCACACACCTGCCCACAATACACCAAAAGTTCAGCAAGGTAACAGCTATGTATGAAAGAAATCTTAGTTTCATGTTTTGAAACATGTCTCACTATATAACCTTAGATGGCCTCTTGCCTCTGGATTACTGAGACTATAGGGTATGCCACTACATCAGCTAATCTCTGTATGGTGAAGAGAAGCCTAAGAACAAAGCATCAACACCTATGACTCTCTTATGAATGTACAAGTGAGCCCACCCCACCCGCCCCTGCTAGCAGTTGCTCTTACCCTGTCTCTGGTCAGAGTCTGTGCCCTGTTCTTGTGCACAATCCGAATGTACCCAGGTGGCTGGATCCAGGCTTCTCCGTCCACCTGCACAGGCACGCCCTCGTCCCCCAGGATGGAGATCTTCACTGTGCGACACTGGGCAGATGCCATTAATAGTCATTTAGGTGCCAAGGGTTTTAAAGCACCCACAGGCCTTGCTGCTCTGAGTGTTGGCCTAAAGCCATCCTTTTCTATCCTCTGCTCTGTTGCCCCACCTGCTCCTACTGTTCCCTCCCCAGACATGAAATAAGTAGATGCAGAAGATGTGCAGATAGATATCAAAGTGTAAAGGAGTCAGTCGTGATCCATCCTATGTGTAAACATCCCCAGGGCAGAGCAAAGTCCAACAGCAGAGGATGAGGCCCTGCAATTCTTTATACAAAAATGTGCCCAAGAACAAAAAGGTAAACGTCATAAACAGCTGACTGTTGGAAACAGTGCAAGGAGACATCAGCAAATCTCATCCAATAGATTTTATCAGCACTCCGCTGTATATAAAGTCACTTCCTGCCCTTCAAGTGAATGGACCTGTACCAGCTCATCAATACTGTCAGAATTAAAGAGAGCCTCAGAGTTGTGTGCCAGATCCTGGTGTGCTCACTCACTGTTACAGACAGCTCCATGCCCACAGTGCACTACTTCTGCAGCAGACATGGCTCAGCTGGGTCTTTTTTACTCCGGCAAGGCTCAAAGCACTCACTGGGAGAGGGAGACAGAGTGGGGCTACCTTTAGATCCTAGGAAGACACCTGTATTTCTTGGGTCTGTAATGTGAGCAAATCTGGGAGTCCTAGGCCAGGCCTTGGCTCTTCAAACAGGGATGAGTCCCCCAGAAGGGGATGGGCTAGATCTCTGGAGCAGCATGACTAGTACCTGGGCAATCCGATGATGCTGTAGCTTAATTACACGAGACACAGCCATTTGCATGCTGCCGAACACAGCAACCACCTCCAGAATCTTATCATCAAATGATGGAGCTGCAAAAGTCTGAAAAAGCCAGCATGAAAGCTGTCTGTCCCACTTCCCTAAACACCCTGCCCCTTGTTTTGCTTCCTGCTCTGGGGGCTCTGATGAAGCAGACAGGCCAATACCCACAGGTAAATGCAGTGGTAAATGCAGCATGGGGGTGGGGAGGTGGGAGGGTAGCACATTGCCTAGGACTAGCTCTCACACTTGCTACTTACTAGCCATGAGACCTCAGGCAAGTTATTCATGCCCTTCTTCCTTCAGAGCAAAATAACACTGCTTGCTCCTTAGGGGCAGGTATGTGAAATAAATGTGCTAACAGATGCTTAGAACAGTGTCCCCACTCTTAAGTCCACAATAAATGCTAGTTGTTTTCTTTTTAGTTACATGCAAAGATGCCATTCCCCTGGTTAAAGCCTATTGATATCTTCCTACATTCTTAGCATAAATTCCAGACCTGCCCTTGTCTTCTATAGCCCCATGCAATTGAAGCCCTACAGACATCTCCCTTCTCAGTGCATGCATTTTACACTGCAGTTAGGGAACCTTTCTCTATGCACTCTATCCCTTCTTGCTTCTCAGCTTCTACATCTTATTTTTAATACCAACATGGTGTATTCCCCATCTGGTACCAACCAACTTGGTCAGGCTAAATTCTCCTTCAAGTCTCAACTTCCCCTCACTTGATCATATGCTAGACCTGCCTTCTAGATAGCAGGCTAATCAGTGAAGGAGCCTGTCTGTCTGGACTTCCACCATGGCCACTGTCAAGATCAGGGATATATAACATCTAGTCACAATCGCTGACGTTGCTAAGCCCAGCCCACCCACCTCAAACCCCATACGTACATCATCTTCCTTGGTGCCCCCCCAGAAGTTGGTTCCTCCGGCATAGCTGGGAATGTTGAGGACGGCAATTCCCTGAAGACTTGGGAGAGGAATCGGGCGCCCATCGCACTGAGCCACAAAAAGGCAGATGGGGAGAAAAAAGCAATGCTCAGTATGCACCAGTCCTTCCCCAGCACTAGATATGCTGGAGGCCTGGGGTGAGGAGAGCACCTCAGGGAGTCCAACAGGAATGCTATATAGCCAAGGATGGGAGATCACACACAAGGTCAGAAGGCTACCACTTACCTCAAGCAGGACCTTTTGCTCCAGGTTCCTGTAGGTTCTGTGCAGCAGTTCTTTGGTGCCAAGGACACCATACCACATCATGTTCTTAGTCCGACTCCTGGAAAAAGAAGTATTACCTTGGGCAGGATTTCTCTTACAGTAACTTGAATTACTGCTGCAGAGCTTGGGGAGTCAGCAACTGTGATAACAGGACCATAACAAGAGAGTCTGGGCTTCTCAGACATGCAAAAAGAGTAAATTTACCAATGAGGAAGTATGCTACAAACTGACATTCTGTCAAGAAAGCAATCATACCCTGAAAAACAAGTAAGTGACCCTCAAAAAAAATTTATATATCATGACTTCTGGCCATAAAATTATGCTGGGGTGAATAGTGGATAAAGTGCTTGTTGTGCAAGCATGAGGACTGGAGTTGAATCTCCAGGCCCCACATACACACAATGGATGCGGTAGAGCATATCCATAATCCCAGGGCACCCTGGCTTGATGGAAAGCAAAGCAAGAAAATCCCCAGAAGCCCATGGATCAGCCAGGTACATAGCAGTGAAAAAAAGAAAATTTTCTCATAAAAGGGTGGAAAGCAATGACCACATGACACTTGAGATAGTCTTCTGACCTCTACACATGCAGTGTATGTAGCATGTGCTCATCCACACCCACTCACATACATACAAATAAATAAAATTATGCTTGCCATAGAGAATTTGGAAAACACAGGAAAGCACAAGGGAAAAAATAATTTCCAAATCCCCAACCTCTGTATACCCTATGTCCTGATGATAACTGGGAGGAGACTAGGCAGTCTGTAGATGAGCAGTTCTCCCTACAAACAGTGCTGGGACAGTGACCCTGCAGCACACTCATGTCACCTGCCTCTAACGAGCCGTCATAGACTCTGATGCTAGGTAAGAGACAACCGATTCTAGTTATCCATCATCACTGGCTTCCTTGTGTCCAGTCTGCCCAAGCTGGCCAACTCCTTCCCCTTCTAAGCTGGCTTCTTGAGCTGCCTGCTTTCCACTCTTCTGACAATAAGGATTACCTACCTGCATTTCTCTGGGTGCTCATCACGCTTGTTGTTGAAGTCCAGAGATATCTTCGCATCCAAACCGATACCAAAATAGTTGTTCATGACACACTTCTCTGTGTAGTACTCTCTGCAAAGGTGAATTTAAAGGCTCACAACAGCTCTGCCTGACAAGTTCCTTCACAGACTGACCTGCTGCCATTTCTCCCATAGAGCAAAACTCACCACTTTTTCCATGTTTTGCTGGTGTTTCACTTCAGTGTTTTGTTTTGTTTTCCTGTGTTTAGAGTTTGAACCCAGGACCCTGATTCAGGGTTTGTTTAGGGGGTTTGTTTTGGAATGAGGTCTACTGAGACATAATTCACATACAATGTCACTACTTTAAAGTACATGATTCAACAGTTTTTAGTATATTCAGAGTCCTTTCATCTCTACGATCAAATTTCAGAACTATCATCACTTGCATTGGCTCCTACTTCCTTGCCATTCTGACCCTAGAAATCACTGATCCACTGGAAGTGCCTATCCAGGACAGTGTGGCCTATGACTCTGGCTCTTTTCCTTCATCCACAGTTTATCTTTATTGCAAAGCAATCTTCCATTATATGGACACACCATATTTTTGTCTATCATTAACTGATGTTTTGTGTTCTAGTGATGACTTGAGAGTATTAATGCCTAGTGTTACTTTAGACACGTGTTTTAGTCTCTAGAGTTTGTACCATGGGCAGAACCACTGGCACACAGAGCTTCTGGTTTGCCCTTCTGAAGCACTGCCAGCCTATTTCCCAGAGATCTTCATGGCATGCTTCTCTAACATCCCTATACTGCCTAAGCAGTCTCTGAAGTCAAAGGGCAGTGACTGAAAATACCTGTACCAATGTCAAAGGCCTCCCTGCTCCAGAGCACTGCTGGGGACTTGTCTTTGGCACTGTCTCTGCACTCACCTACTCCTCCACAGATGTGTCCTACCCCATGCTCTTCCCCCAGTTCCAGGGAAGGAAGACATTGAGGAGGGTAAATTCTGAAAACTCCCATAGACACTGGACATGAAGAGGGGCTCCGCAAAGCTTGCATCAGAATTCTAATACATTTTAACCTATGTTTCTTACAAACTAATGAAAACTAATATCTATAGTAAGAGCCCTTCCTGATCACACATCTAATTCAAGTGCCTTGTAACTGCTCAGAAAAGCTCTGGGGCCAAACTATTTTAAGAGCCAAAGAACACGTGATGAATAGTATTTATAGGTCCAGGCGGGGGGAGTAATGCAGAAAATAGGAGAAGAGAGGAGGTTGGCTGCAGGTATCTAAGGAAGAGGAAGCTATCAATGACAGAGAGGGAAAAAGTAGGCTTAGTCACAGACGGGGGCCATGACATCAAAGGATTTGATAAGCAAAGGAAATCTCCTGTTCCAGGGTCCCAAGAATGCTATCCCAGAGTGACTACAGCTCTGGGACTGCTGAGGAAGACCATCAGGGTCCGAGCATAAGATCAGACCAGGAGCAGAGACCCATATGAACCACCAGTCTGACTGAAGAGCCACCTTACCAAAACACGGCCTCTGAACCACACGAGTACACCATCATACCACACCAGACAGTAAGAGCAGGCAACTTATAGCCAGCTGTCACTAGCCTCTAGCTGCCCACAGCTGTAATCAGCAGCAAAAGATGTCTAGAATATTGTCTTTTTGGTTTGAGGAATACCATCTGCAGTGAGCTCTAATATACAGAAGGGATCCATTAAAACACTAGGCAGATGTCCTCAGGGTATTAAAACAGCAGAGGTCATGCCTCCACTGGAACACAACACAGAGCAACAACCAGACTTTCTCTAAAACCCTGTCTCCTGGGAACCCTAAGACCCGGGGAACAACCACATAGAGGATCTTTCAGTCCAGAAATGCTACATCATTGAAGGGATGGCAAACACCATGGGAAAACAAGAGACAAGGACAAAAACAATGTAATGAGTAAAGAAGTGTCAACACAGTCAACACTGATCTGACCTGGGACAGGACAATAACAGGTCTGTCCTCTGCTGTCCTACAGTAGGCTATAGGGAAGGCTCTCAGACACACTTCCAAGGCTGCAATTTTCCTCATTCAAGAACAGCCAAAAGAGAGCCTGCTACTCAGCTGTCTGCTAATGGCTCTGACTGATTTATTAATCAGGCCTCGGCACTCTGCATCCTAACAAAATGTCCCATTAGTGTTGCCTCATACTCACAGGTTTTCAGGTTCAGCATTAAAGGGATCAGCATTAATTAGCAAGCGACTGATGACTGAGCCCCCTGGCAAGGAGCCAGACATCCCTGCCCGAACACCTGAAAGGGAAGAGGAAGAGGGTACTGGCCAGGAACTCTAGACAGAGCAAATCAAATCTCCAAGGTTGATACCACATATTCTAGAGGACAACATTATAAACAAGTGCTCCAATTTGACTAACAATTCAAAATCACCACTACCATCCCGTATTTATGGGACAAAAGTAGGTTATATTAGACAACAGAATTTAATACCCAGAATACACCTAAACACTGTCTCCTTGGGCTACCTTGCCTTTTATTTAAACAAGCACTGTTCCAGGCTGGGGATACTACCCTGTAAGTTATTGGTCAAGGGAGACCCTAGTAGCTCCCAAAACAACAAGTACTATTGACATAGCTCTTGGTTGTCCACTATAACTACATGGTAAAACTCTTGCTAAAAACACAGCACACTTGGCTTTCAGGTCAGAGAGAAGTCAGTCTGGAACTCTCTCCCTCCTGGTTAGCTTTCATAGAGCTGAAATGTGCTTTGTGGATTGCCCAGAGAAAAAATATCAATGGTCTTACCCACCACTAGTTCCTGCATACTGCAATACTGACCTGTCAGGCAAGATATGCCTACTGGTACAACAGTGGTATGACTATTATGGGTAACTAGCACTTTCTGCCTAGATTTGTGGCTTGTACCACAAGATGGGGAATTCATGCCTAGTGCTGTAAATCTGGCCAATAGTCCACACTGGGAAGAGTATGGGTCCTAAGAGAGAACCTGCTGTTTTGCTAAACAATCATGATGTCAAACTGCAATGTAAATACTTGTTTCTACCTATAGGTTAATGCTATGTTCTACCTTGGTCAGAGAAGCTTCTTTCTCCAGTGGGCAGTGGTTAATGTAGAGACCCTAAATTGGTCAAAGCACTGAGAATGAATAAGTGTTGAATGCCCTACCCTATATCAATCCCTTCCAAAGGCTCAGGGAACACTGAGGAAAACAGGCCAGGAAAACAAACAAACAAACAAACAACAAACCTGTAAGAGCCAGAGGATGGGGAAGAGAGCTGTGAGATGCTGTCTTATGGACATAACATGGCAACTACACTCAAAACTCACAGCAGCACTGATTACCTGCATGATAACAAGCCAGTCAAAATTCAAACACAGACAGGGGAAAGGTTCCTTCCAAGGCCATGGGCCCAGTTAAGGAGCTACTGGCAATTGATAGTTCTTGGGGGAGAGCAGGTCATTTTTGTTGGGTGTGTGGCTGTTCATAAGTTGCCCATGTTACAGTGGATGGAACATACCTATGCACACTAATTAGACTCAGTGGAATATTAAAAAATTTAAATTTAAGAGGAGGAAATAAAGTAGGGAGAACACATTGGAGGACCATAGGGGGGATCTGAAGGGGAGTGTTGGGTAGATATGATCAAAATACATTATATATATGTATGAAATTGCTGAAGAATAAAAAACACTAATTAAACAAAAAGGCAGTTTTCATACACATAAACTACAGAGTTCTGTCACTATTTCCATGGGCCTACAAGCTCTTCAAGGATAGCAATACTCTTATTTTAAGACCCAGGGTGTCACAAGACCAGCCATGGCCAACAAGCATCACCAGCCTCCTTGGTACCCACCCCAAACCTGAGACCCCAGGGGTGAGTGGCTTACTCACTTGGATATAGGATCTTGGTGTTCAGAGCAGGCAGGCCATCCCGGCTTCCTGTCTGGGGAGGGAGTGAGGCAGAGCTGCCAAGGGACAGACCTTTGCTCATTAGCTTTTCACAAGGGGCTCTGGATGCTGTAAAACAGAGCAACACACTTGAAACTGTTCAAAGTCAAACACAGCTGAAAAGAGTCACAACAAAATGAGCAGACAGGAGGGCTGTGGGAAGAAGGAGAGTTACAAGCCTCTCATCAGCCAGCAGTATGTGAGATGAACAGTCCTGCATAAAGAGAGAGGTCCTTACACATACACTGACATACACTGTGGGTCTGGATTCACCCTGAAGGGACACAGACATGGAAAGCAGTGTAAGGATGGAGAGTCTGGGTGTAGAAGGTGCAGAGTTCTGATGCCAATCAACACTATTTCTAGTCCAGAAGAGTTCCCGTCCCTCCCCCATATAGTGGCAGGACAGGTTGATGGGAAGAACCCTTTCCTTTTGAAAACCTTTGCTGGGGTCTATCCCAAGAGGGACCAAGGTCTCAGTTTTGCCAGACACATATAAGTAATCATAAGAAGGCTCTGAGGAAATCCAGGGAGGACAGGCCCTCTTTCCTACAGGTCTATCAGTGCACGTGTCTCTACTAAACACATCTCAGTGACATAAAGGAGGTACAGAGATGCAGGCCACAGGTGGGAATGTTGGTTTACTCAAGTGGCCAGAGCAATGAGAAAAGGTACCCTAAAGTGCCCAAGAGAAGCTCACTAAGTGTCACCCAAACCAAAGCCCAGCCATACCTTTGCGGTAGCTCCTCCCCTTGGCAACCACACAGCTCTCACTATGGGCAGATGGTGGGCACACCCTATTATCAGTTTTCAGGTCCTTCTTCTCCTCAGATTCAGAGAGGCCCAGGACAAAACCCTGCTGCTCCTGGGTCTGGGCATTCTGCTCATCCACCGCTGGTAAAGAAAGAATATTCTTGTTAAGACTTCACCAGTAGGGCTAAGGGTGTGTTAGGCCCTCTCTTCTCAATTTAGAATAGATCGCAGCTCAGACCCAAAATCCTCACCACCACACCTTAGCCCAGTGCCCTAGCTCAGTTAATACAACAGCACCTGGGCATTCTAGATAATAGCTGGGGAGAAAGACTCTGAGACAGGGGGATGTGGAGGTGAGGAGAGTTACAGAGAAGCCCCAGCAGGACAGTGGCATGGCCACACCAGGGACCAGGTAGCGTGTGACCACAAGTCTGAAGTGAGAAGAGGTGGGTCCACTCAGGGTAAAAGGGGCATGATATGCTTGGTCTTTTACCATAACCAGGGAACATGGGAACTCTAGTGCCACCTAGTGACTAAGAGGTCCATTACCTTTCTCTGTGTGCTCTATGATCTGGCGAATTGCTTTCTTCAGGCTGTTTGCTCTCAGCATTAGCTGCTCCCGAGGCCGGAATATCTGTGGCCTTGAGGGGCATGCCGAGCCCACCAGCCGGTCCCCAGTAGAGCTACAGACGTTGCTTGATCCATCCCCATCTTCAGCTTCCTCAGCAATGGTTGGAGGTGGGTTAGACAGAGAGGATGAAGCCTGAGACTCATCATCCAAGGTCTTGAGGAGAGAGTCCAGCTTCTCTTTCAAGACAGAGCACTATATGGGAGGAAAAGTGGCATGAAAAGCAAGCTCTTCTGCACCTGCTGCCCACCCTACCTTGTGCCCAGGAACTCACCTTCTTGGCCATGACCTCTGACTCCTGTGAGCTCTCTGTTGTCTTTTCATAGGCCTTGCCCACCCGAGCTACAAAGTCCTTCACTGTCTCACAAAGCACTCTGTAGGAAACAGAAGGCAGCTGGGCTGAGACCCTGGGTGGCACACTTGACTGCCTCTCTGAATCCCCGAAGCCCTGGCACTCACTTGGCTGATGAGATCACTACTGAATGCTGGTCTGAAGTCAAGATTTTAGAAAGATGAGCTGCAACCGAGTCTTCATAGAAGAGAATTTGTTGCACCTAAAATCACACCAAAAATAGGGGCACTTAGTCTCACAATTGACTGTGAGTGCCATTAGTATCCAACTCGGGCGAAGGTTTCCTTGGGCCCTTCTGGTGTATCCCTTGACAGAACCGACCATCTCCAAGCACTATCAGGGCTGTCCACTACTAAGGGAACAAGGTCAAAAGCTTCACAAACCTGTGAACAGACTAAAACAATGGGTCTGAACAAAATAAAACCTGTCAGAGGTAACAATCAGGACAGTCTGGAGGCCTGGAGGCCCTGGCATGTAACCCCAGCCTATCTTTGGTGATATGCTAGTGGCCAGTCAGACCAAAAGTTTCCTTTCCTACTTGACCAGGGACTCTGCCAATGGGTATACCATCCCACACACCTCTACCCACCAACGGGAGAGCGTCACTCTCCTCTGCCCTCCCCGTGGCCAGCAAGCTTTCCCACAAGCCAAAGAAAGACCACCTGTGCTGGACTCTCCAAGATTTTCCTGGGCACTTCTCAGGTTCTGAACAAATATATATTGGGTTTTCTTCTGAGACAGGGTTTCTCTGTGTACCTATTGCTGTCCTAGAACTTGCTCTATATAGACCAGGCTGCCTTGAACTCACAGAGATCCTCCTGCCTCTGCCTCCCAAGTGCTGGGATTAAAGGAATGCCCTACCATGCCCAGCATCTGCATAAATATTCTTCTCAAAACAAAAGCACAGACCATTCTCTGCATGAAATCATGCAAAGCAGACATGGTTTTGTTTGCTGACTGTTGCTGCCCTTGACCCCTGCTTGACAGACCAACCAACACTCAGGTAGTCCCAGTCACCTAGTAGGACCAACACAGCATGTGTCCAGCACTGCAGTCAGGACATAAAAACAAAACCCTATCTCTCAGGAATACAGAGCTGTATCCTGTGAGTAGATACTCCTCAGCACAAAAAACTGATGCTGTATCTAACTGCAAGGGCAACATAAACATCAGAGAGGGAGAGGTAGGCAGAAATAGACTTCTGGAATAGACAGGAGGGGGCTGGTAGAAAGGAAGAGCAGATTGCAATAGGTGCTAAGCTACAGTCAGGAGCATAGGACATCACAAAGAGCAAGAGCAAGCAGGTAGTGGTACCTCTGAGTCCTCGCCGAAGTCCTCAGTGACTGTGGAGGAGGAGGCCTGCCGAGGAAGCTTGGTCTCATATGCCATGACACTCCACCTGCACAGGTCCAAAGTCAGCTCAATTGTAGGCTGCCCACACAGCACTCAGAAATCTGCAGACCCCCCAGAATCAACCCCTCATCGCTCCAATATTCTGGTCTGGTACCTTGACCATAGTAATATTCTGACTTCTTTTTCTGGTTTTTTGAGACATGGGCTAGTGTGACCCAGGTTAGCCTTGAATTCACTATATATCTAAGAAAGAATGACCCGACCCTTTGCCTCCACTTCCTAAATGCTAGGGCTGTGGGCATATCATACCACTTGCAGTCTGGCTTCATTTTTAAGCTCTATCTTAACTCTGCATCTGTAATTTAGCTCTTGACCTGTCTGAGAGAAATGTCTCATCTCCACAGCCCATAGGTTACCACAGCTCACGTTGACATTACACACAGTTTTAAGAGCTTACCACTGTTCAGTGTGCCCAGAGGAAATAACTATCTCACAACAGCTGACACATAGACACCCCGCTCACTAAGAGGGACCCAAATGGGAGGTGCATTAAAGTCATTCTGACCACCAGCTAATCCTGAATCCTAAGGCACCAAGGAACATTTTCACCAGAAAAAAAAAATAGGTGTGGAGTTTTGGGGGGTGTAGGAGGCTGCCATCTAGCTCAAAAATAGGAATATCCCATTCAAGGAAGCCAACGTAGTTAGACTCTAGAACAGTGGTTCTCAACCTGTGGGTTGTGACTCCTTAGGAGTCCAACAACCCTTTCACGGGGTTCACCTAAGACCATCAGAAAATACATATTTACATTACAGTTCATAACAGTAGCAAAATTACAGTAATAAAGTACCAACAAAAATAATTTTATGATTGGGGTCACCACAACATGAGGAACTGCATTAAAGAAGCACAGCATTAAGAAGGCTGAGAACCACTGTTCAAGGGAATAACTACCCATACTCATTTTACGAACAGAAAAGTGGAACAATGGTATTGCTCAAGTAATGAGGATCGTTTTGTAGATCATTACTAGACTCTGAACCAAGACAGTCAAACTACAGTCACCTTCTCTGTAACCCTGAAGGATGCAGGAGTGGCCTCAGAAGATGGCCTGGAAGGTCTGAGGCATGTTTTGTCTTTGTTTTATTTTATCCTTTTTTTATCTGATCAAAAACCATCAGAAAAAAATATATATGCTCAAGTCCAACTTGTACAAGTCACGCCAGAAGGCCCATGGTCCTGGTTCTCACTGGTCTCAGACTAAGATGCCTTGTCAAGCTGCTATTCCCACAGTCCTGGCTGCCCCACTCACCTGTCCAGCATCTTAGTGCTGGCCCTCTCCAGCTTTGCCAGGATCTGAGGGAGCTGGGTGTCATCATCACAGGCAGAGCCCCAGCCGAGAACGCGGGCCAGGTCATTCCCTGTCCCCAGGGGCAGCACACCCAGCTGGCACTGGTGGAAAACAGTGAGGGAAACTTGACCTTAGACACCAGGTCTAAGAACCAATCCCATCCAAGACCCACCCTGTTAATGACCATAGGAAGAGCAAGAGGTCGGATCTGAAGTATGTGGCCTGTACCTTCTCAGCAGAGCCCACTAGAGAGGACAGATGGGCTCTGGGGTCACCAGCAGATACAGGAGCACCAGCCCTTCCTCACTTACATGTCTTAATAATCAACCTTTAAGGACCCCTGGTTCCTACAACCCCTTCCTTCCCAAACATACTGCAGTACCCACAGTATGTAGCTTCCCAAACATCTCTCACCCACTATGCATCTCACTCACTGAGGCCAAATTCACTTTTCGAAAGCTGTAATTAGCATCACTCCACACCACTAAAATCATCCCCACTGACTTCTAGGGTCCTATCAGAAAGCATGCTAAGACAGTCTGAACATACTGGGCCTAGTCCGCTCCCATTTACCTATGAGTTGGTTGCTTCCCCAAACTGGCCCCAACCCTGTTCTATCATCCTAGACTGAGCAGAGGGCAGAAATGAGGGAAGAAGGCAGAGCAGAGAAGAAAAAGGGAGCAAATAAGAGTTTTGGTAAAGTTTGCTGCTAGCCGAGAGGGACCCAGGGCTGCAATTACCCAAGGGAAGGTCATTCTCAGCAGCCCAAGGATGGTCCAGACTAGAGAGGATACAGCAGAGCTGGGGTCAGCAACTTTAAGCCTAGCTTAAAGCAGGGAGAGGAAAACCAAAGAATCAGGAATAGCTGTGGACTTCTGCTTGGGCCCTGGATACATGGTGACACATAGGCAAGGTAAAAACTGAGTGACAGATAGGGTTAGAAACCTGCAGCACTGCAACACCCAAAGACCCCAGAGTGTCCATAAAGTTGACATGGCACCACACTCCAGCAAGTCACAAAGCTTTCCCCTAAGGAAGAGTGTGAAGGATGAGGATGGGACCCATGAGGTCCAACCACACAGCACGTAATAAACCCAGGGGAAGGAACACCACCACATACAGGGATGGGGAAACTAGAATTGACAGAGCTCTGAGGAACAGCAAGGAAACCACAGGAAACAAGTGTTCACAGAGCATGAATAAGTAGAAGAACCACATTCGCAGCCTTCCTAGCAAGCAATAGTAGATTCTGTTAATCCTACCACTGGGAGGCGCTACTTTTCCTAGGCCCTAGGACCGTCCCTACTCCAGACAACACACAAAGTACCTACCACTTGTTGAGCAGGATTTCACAGAGAACATAAAATCACTGAAAACTCATTCAAGTCAGGGACTCATTAGACAGTATAAGGCAACACAGATTAATGTTTTTATGATCTTGGGACAGGGGTGTGATTACCTCAAGAACAACAAAAAAACATGAAGGAAAAATGACAAACCAAAAAACTAGGAAAAATGATCTTTAATGACAGGTAAGGTATCTATATAACCACGATCATGAAACATCAATTTTTAAATGTGATTTCCTCAATAGAAAATAAGACAAAAAAACGTAAACAGGGATTCATTTAAAACATCAGTCAAGTAAGGCTGTGTTTGACTTTATCATTACTTAAAAATAAGACTCTGTTCACATAGCTGGTCAAAGGAAGGTTCGTGTCACCTGGAGAAGGTGAACTGGAGCAGTCCTGACCAGTGCAGTCTGGCACTACAAATATTTAAATAAGGGCTCCTCAGAACAGAAGATCCTGGAGCATATGCAGGATTTTGCCAGGGTTGTCTCAGCCCTCTAGCCCATGCACTAGGGTAGAAGCACTAAGGCAGGGAGCACATCCTCTGGAGAACTGCCACTCCGAGCTGCCCATGGAGCAAAGTATGGAAGTGCACACATACTGTTCTTTCAGCAGTACAGTCACAGACTAGCAAGGGAATACCAGAGAACTGCACATTTAATTCAAACAATCTGAGTGGTGGTTATGACAGTGTGCAGTGCATACTGCAGTGAAAATTCAATCAACACAGCAAGCAATCAGGATAATCTATTTTCTCTACCTTTAGAAGTTGAAGATTCTTTCTTCCTCTCCTCTCAAACCCAAGGCATCCAGAAATTAGGTACATCACCTCCCAGTAAAGAGCTAGAGCTTAGGTAACTACAGCCACCACAGAAAGCCTGATGCTTTCTGTGGCCAAAATCAATCAATCAATCTCTCTCCTTTCCTCTCCCTTTACCTCTTCTTCTCCCTCTTCCCCTCTCTCTCTCTCTCTCTCTCTCTCTCTCACGCACACACACACAACCTCCATAGCCTCCAGAACCTTCATTGCTAACTCTTAGACCCAGACATATTGAAACACAGCCCAGTACCCAGACTTCTTGGCCCCGGTCTAACCTCAGCTCTTGCCTAGAGCTAGGGTGTCCCTCAACCCAGGTACCTGTTTGTGAAGGTTGAGACTGTCGATTTCAGAGAGAACCCAGCCAACACTGCCATCCCCGCCACAAACCAGAATCCGGAAGGTGTCAAACTTCTGAAATAACCGTAAGCTGTAGAGAATGGGAAGTCAGGGAAATGAGTGTACTCTAAAAGACAAATGATGGGTTTTCTGTCCTGAGCTGGGGGAAGCACCCTGTTCCATATGGCTGAACCTACACCCACGCCAAGTCCATGTGTATACAGAGTTTATGAGGCAACATTACGTGTCTGTCTAGCCCTTCTGCTCAGGGCCTTGTCTATGTGGCTGATGATGGTTCCAGATCCCAGCAGCTCTTCCAGCCAGGACCATGGAGGAGACAATACATACATTCCACAGAGTATAAAGACAGTCTCATTTGATGTCAGCACCTACGAAGACTTGTGGGCACAGTCTTCTACATCCCAGACAAATACTGGACCCAAGAATCCCTACCTTCGATATTCCTTATTCATGTACTAACCACCAGCTTTCCTGGTGGCCTGGCCCTGAGCCTTGACACCACTCACATAGGTTACAGACGCCCACAAAATGCTAGCCCCTCTACAGCATTTAACCCCCAGACCAGACACATAGCTCTCCTAGTCATGTAATTCAAGCCTTTTCTCTTTAACTTCAGTCTCCCTTTTTGGCTCCTGTTGGTCATACTGCCCCTCCGACTCATATGCCACCACAGCCTTTGCTTACTCCTCACACTCTTCCTGCAGACTTCATCCTTGCTTTCAATTCAAGAACCACATAGGTACTAATGACTGATTCCACATTGTATACCCCTGAAGCTCCATGCCCACACCTCCACCAGGATGTATATCCCTGATGTCCTATAGTGCCTCTAGCAGGATATGTCCCTCCTTGGACATGGTCCTAGCCCAGCATTTGGATAGGCCCCCGAGTATCCTCCCCTTTTCCAATAAGCTCAACTAGGCTCAGCCTCTATTGCTCCTCTGAGTTCTCAGGGAGCTTCCAACAAAACCCTACTCAAGTAAAAGGATTGTTATATGTTTTCTCTAATGACTTGCTATTTAAGAGACTGCTGTCCTTCCTTTTCAGGAAAGAGTCAAATATCTCAGCAAACAATTGCAACCCTCTCTGAGAAGCATCTGATGTCCTCAGCGCCCCCAAGGTCTGACCAGGCCCACCATGCATATAGGAGAAGATGAAGGCTCTCCTCGGGGGCTAGCACACTGGAGATTCTAAGACACCGGCTTAGCATAGGCACCCTTACCAGAGATCCCAAAAAATCAGTGCCTCCCTCCATTCAAGTGGCCGAAGGTCCTACCATGTGACCCTAACTATCCACATATGTTGCCTTCCCATCTGGAGGCTTACAGAGTTGTCTCTAGCAGAGCTGGACACAGAGGAAGTACTCAGAACACAAGCTAAGATAGACAACAAGACATTGCCTCAGATCTGAACCTAACTAAGTGCTAAGCAGCAAGGCTGCATTTGACCTCCAACTGGTGAGAGACATATTTACATGTATCCTTTAAATATTTACCTGTGAGGACCTTGCTCTCTGGGGAAGCAGTGGTCAATCAAGGCCAGAACTAAGGAAGCTTACAAACTGTGTGATGTCAGGTGCTTCCCATGCCAGCTCCACTGGACCTCTTATGTGGCCTCACTGTGCACAGTTGTAAATCATGGAGCTCTTGCACATTACAATCCAGTTCTACTGTGTAGCTTCCCTGCCACAGCACCATGAAGCCTAAAACTCAGTTCTACCATGCAGCCTCCCTGCCAGAGTGCAGTGGAGCCTTCATGCAATATCCCCGCAGTACATTTATAGCCACCTGAACCTGTTTGGTGTAGTGCCTCCGGCATATATCATACCTTGAGTCTCCCTACTGCTGAACCGAGACTAGTTCCTCATCAACCTCAGAAAGAATGGATCCGTGCTGTTCAAAATTCAGGTATCTGTAGGATTCCAGGAATCCTGCCATTGAGCAAGCAGTCTGAGGGAGGAGGTCATTTGTGACTGACTTCCAGAAAGCGGTGCAGCAAGCGGTCAAGAATAGCAAAAAGAAACTGAAGGACCAGTACCCAGGAGTGATGAGAAGCATGAGCCCCAGAGCATGTCAGCTAAAGACACACAGAGAAGTCAGCTCATGCTTTAGCAGCATCTGGCTCCAAAAGAATTCCCTCTTGAGTTCCTCCCATAATTCACATTCAAGTAGGAGCTACAAACACCTCCACTTCAATCTCCCCAAATGCTAGCATGTCTTCTGAGTCCTATCTTACAAAGACAAATATTTCCTACAAACTTGTGGAAAATACAAACCCAAAAGGAAAAGACATGGTCTCCCTGACTGGGAAATGAGAAGCCTCAGACCCTGAAGCCCCTCAAGTCTCACTGCACCTGCATGAAGACACTACTGTGTTCTCAAGATGGAAAAGCCCCCTCAGTTTTGCTGAAGAAAAACTTCCTATGAACTAAGCAGGCAGTAAATAGAGCAAGGCAAATCTGTAAGCACCAACATGGAAAGACTCCAAGCACAGGAGTTGATGTGTGTGAACATGTTGCATGTAGCAGCTAGAGTAGGTGTGTATACATGTTTACAGACATGTGGTGCTTTTACAGTGGAAGCTGAAGGGTGCAAACATCTACCAACTATTAGCAATATGTCCTTCATAAGTGGAATTTGTGGATGGGCAGTTGAACTTCTTTGCTATTTAAAATTTTCTTTATAAAGATTTACTTTTATGCAAATTGATGCTTTACTTCCGTGTACATTCATGCATCACATGTGTGTAGTGTCTACAGAGGCAAGAAGAGGGTGCCAGATCTACTAGAACTGAATTTATAAACAGTTGTGAACTGCCACATGGGAGGTGGGAATCAAACTTGGGCCTTCTGCAAGAACAGCTAGTACTAATACACACTAGCTAAAAATTTCTTCTCTTTGATCCTTTTAAAACAAGCATGTCTTAACTACAAAACATTGGAAGTTCCAAGAACAGCACATCTCACACAATCCCTACCCAAGGTGTGGTCCTCCGTTCATGAGGTCAAAAACCTGGGCAGGGTTCAGCAACTGCTTGAATCTTCTGAGGAACTTCACACCTTGGTTGTCTCCACTTTTGGAGTTGACGAAGACCAGCAGGGGGCTTGTGCAAGATGGGGGACAGGTGGCCTTCCAGAACCCTGAAAGTGAAGGTAGAACAAAAAAGAGCCCTTATAAGCTGTTGAGGTGCTGTGGACTAATAAGCAGCAACAATTAGCACAAGAGGCACAGAATTCACAGAGTGAGCCAATGAGTCCTTGAGGGACAGCCCAGCTATGAGGAGAGTGAGCCCACCTCATCTTAACTCCCATCTTCAAGGACTCTAGATTTGACCTCACTGCACTGTCCCCTCCTCTTGCTGTTAACCTGACAGAACTCTTTCCTCTAAAACATGTACCCCAGATACATGCTTCTTATGCTTCTTCATTGTCCCGACAGATATGGAGAGAGGTTCTGGGCAAACATGCTAGGATCTGCCGCAGATGGTGACAGGCACAGCCCTTGAGCTCATGGCAGACCAGGACACTTTACATTTGATCTCAACTCAATAGCCAAAGGTCTCTATCAACTCTTTCAGAGAAGTGCTGGCTCAAGCTGTGAGTCCTATGGCCATTCCTAGGATGACAATTGTTGCCCCTGCCCATTCTACAGCTGAGCCTAGCCTCTTGCTGACCATATCTCAAAATTGCCAAGAGACCCATCTCCAGAGCTGGTAGGGGAGGAAGCACGGAGAAAGGGCATGTATATGAACACAAGCATGGAGCACCTACCATCAGAGTCAATACTGTTGAGTGCTGTGGGGGGGATGACAGACACCTTACACAGGCCAAGTGGACACTTCGTCACCAAGGACTCTTTGCATGATGTATGAACCTAAAATAAAAATCCACATGTTACCAAGGGTCACAGTCTCCTTGGACACACCAGAGACTCCCTGGCCCAGTAGCTGGAAAGCCTTCTCAAGAAGAAGCAAACAGCATTAGAACAGGCTAATCTATGCTCTAAGCATTCTATTTCCTGGCCTGCACATTGAAGTTGAGAATCAGATACATCCAATGGGAGTCAGACATGAAACTGAACTGCAACCTCAGCTCCTATCATAGTTAACTTACCTTTCAGGGTTCCTGAACAACCTGCCTTCATGTGACTAGGCTCCTTCCTGGTCAGTCCCAGGCTCAAAACCAGGTACAAGCCATAGAAACCACAGCTGTCTAATCATGGACTCAGCATGAAACACCTTGAGATTTGTGTTCAGGAGGAGGGGGGAACAGCCCAGTCATTCTGTGGCTCCTCCTCCTCCATACACAAGGATGTTGATTGCTATAATTATTGTCCTAGAACAAACTTCTCTCAGAAGAGCCTCAAAAGTATTCCTACTCTCTCACACAGACAAGACCCATGAATCTGTCCCAAAAGACCCCTTCCCAACCTGCTGAGATGCTGTCCAAGGCAGATACAATAGTTTTCATGTAAAAGGCAGGATCAATGCAAAGGAAAGGCACTACAAAACTATCAAGAATGAGGATAACCAGGCACATGTGGGACAGTCAAGGCTCTGAGCTTTTGGAAAGCCTCTGAGGTAAACTTACAAGGAGTCAGGAGGAAGAAAAACAAATTCCGGGGCCCAGTTTTGTCCACACACCCACAGGCAGGGCAGATGCTGTACACTCACCATGGCCTTGCACCAAAGACAGCGCCAGTCCTGCAGGCGCAACACGCTGCCACAAGTCTTGTCACACACAATGCACTTGGCACTCACAGGCAGGTTTCCTTCCAGCCACTGGTGGGGCATGGCAATCTGTAGACCAAACAGGGACATACTAAAGACATCCCAGAGTTCCAACACAGGATCAGCTGGGCACCCTGGGGCAGAAGGGCTCTTTTTTGAGACACTGATCCCCGCACAAGCTCTTCCCTGATGGCCAGTGTGGGCAGGGATAAGCAGGGCCTATGAGATGCCTTCCACATCACAGCACTTACTAGTAGGAAGGAGACACCCAGACTGATGGGGATTAGGACAGAGTTGGGAGTACAGTAATCACAAAGGTCCCAGATATAACTGGCAGGGACACCTGATCCCAGTTTGATATCTCAAATGAGAAGTGTAGGGGGAAGGCAAGATAGTGGGTGCTGTGCAAGTCACAGGCAGAATGCCCCCTGGACGTACCCCATCCTCATCCTCAATGATGTCCTTCCCGATCGAGGCCAACGTGGTCCACTTGCAGTTACTGGTTGCACGTACAGCACACCGTTTGTGAGCCTTAAATTTGCACACTGTGGGAAAAGGACACACAACCCTACAAGTTTCACCCTCAGCAGGAGCCTCCCTGTGGGGCAGATGGCTGCTTAGTAAAGTTGGGGTGGAATGAAGAGATTTTGATGGACGTCCTTGGTGCTGCTGTCTATAACAGCAGAGGATGGTTAGAGACAGTGGGGACAGTAGGGTGAGCAGCTAAGGCTTTGCAGGACAATGTGGTCCACTGCCACAGCACCTAACCTCTACCTAGCAGATAAGCAAACTCAGAAAACACTATGAAACTGAAATAACTCCATATAACGAAATACTCTTCTTTTGAATTTTCTTCATCCATTTAAAATAAATGTAAAACAAGCCATATTCACAAGCTATACAAAATGAGCAGAAGACAGGCCTGGTCATAAGTCAGAGCTTGTAGTTCCTATATGACCCCTGGTCTGCCCAGAACCATCCCCTGACCCTGTACTCTCTGAGGCATTTTTTTCTCCTATATTCAGGGCACAGCCCAGACAGGGCCCACATTCCTGTCTCTTCACTACTACTGCCCTTCCATTCCTCTGCAGAAGCTCTGTGATACATGACACCCAAGGCTGAGTCCTCCGGGAGAAGATCAAGAAGAATGCAGTGGTGGGGACCACTTCTCCCTTGACTACCCTCAGTCATAGCAATACTCATTTATTATGACTGTGCTTGGATTTCAAACAGTTTATAGAGTAAAACCTCAGGTCACCTTTCACCACAAAGTGACAAATGCAGCTTTCTTACCTTCACAGGACAGCCCATGGGATGTGACTCCAGACAAAACTTCACGACACACATTGCAATAGGTTGGTCGTGCATGGGAACAGGCATACCAGTTGTGCATCCCTGAGAAATGATCCATACTGTATTGGGTAGGCTAGAAGAACGATATATAAAGAGGGCAAAGGTAAGATTTCCCTTTGGAATTCTTTAATGTAACAACTTAAAGAGAATCTCATAAAATACCCTAGAGAGGAAGTCTGATTCAAGAAGGACAGGAGGACCACAGTCTTGACAGGTTCACAAGACACATGCTGGGGTCCACTCAGAAGTCACTGGGGGAGGGGGCATGTTAGAGTGAGAGCAAGAGAGGCAACAGCAGGCACCCAAAGAAAATATGCTTCTCTTTTCACCTCAAAATGCTCCCTGTTCTGGACAGTCTTGAGTGCTGCAATCCAATCTTCCATTTCTTTCCTGTTGTCGGCACACAAGATAAGCTTCCTACAGGGAGTGATGACCTGGAAGAAGAACGCACCCAATGAACCTGTGAACACAGCCAAATCTGGCAGCTACAAAAGCTATACCTATGAATGTGTGTAGTCACAGAAAAATGCTTCATCCAGGTATTCACAATAAACAGATCATAAAAGTATTTATCATGTGTTACTGTAAATCAAGATCAATCAAGCTCAGCTGGGCAGTGGTGGTGCACATCTTTAATCACACAGTACTTGGGAGGCAGAGGCAGGCAGATCTTGAGTTCGAGGCCAGCCTGGTCTACAGAGTGAGTTTCAGGATAGTCAGGGCTACAAAGAGAAACCCTATCTTTGGTGTAGTAGGGTTCTTCTGTATTTGGGTTGCTTTTATTGGTTAATAAAGAAACTGCCTTGGCCTTCTGATAGGGCAGGACTTAGATAGACAGGATAAAGAGAACAGAATGCGGGGAAGGGGACAGAGTTAGAGAGAGCCTCTTCCATGAAGCTCCCAGGTCATACACGCTGAATCTTTCCCGGTAAGCCATGACTCGTGGTGACACACAGATTATTAGAAATGGGTTAAACAAATATGTGAGAGTTAGCCAATAAGAGGCTAGAGCTAATGGGCCAGGCAGTATTTAAATGAATACAGTTTCCATGTAATTATTTCGAGTATGCACCAGGAGCCGGACGGGACAGAACAAGGGGCCCTGCGCCGGGAACCAGGCACCTGGAACGCAGCCCGAGCCCCTCATTACAACATATCTTGGAAAAAAAAAAAAAGATCAATCTTACTCTCAAGTCAAAAAGCCAATGGTATTTCATTAGCTTTCCACCAGCTACAAACCTAAGTGAATACTTAGAACTCACTGCTCAGACTATATAAGAAGTAAGTCCTAGAAAACTGAAAAAGAGAAACAAACAAAGGAACATAGAGCTGTTGTTCCAGAGAGCTTTAACTTAATGAGCAGTACTTAAAAGACATAGGAAGTCTGATCCAGTTACACTAAACTAACATGAGCATGTGTCCCACATAAGACAACATAGCAACAACCAGCTTCTACAAGTTAGCTGGAATGATACACAACTGGTGCTAGCCAACAGATGGAAAGGAAGGCAGAGAGAGTTTATAAACTAGTGAGAAACTTACCTTCAGAAAAGAACAAAAATAATATAATGCAGGGATGCTGCATAAGTACCACCACAGAAAGGAAGAAGCAGCCTCTTTTCCCTATCAGTTTGGCAAAGTTCAATAAGATGACATCTAGACTTGTCAAAGTGTGATAAAAAGGAGTCTCAAGTACTGATGGGAGGCAAACAGGAACAAACGTTTTAGGGAAAAAAGTAATTAAGGTTTATCAAAATTTCTATAACCTCTTAATTTTTTTGTATAATAAATGAATGATACAGGACCAACAAGCTCAGCAGGTACAGGCTCTCACGATAAAGCCTATGACCTGAGTTCAAGCCCCAAGACTTAGACAATGGAATGAGGGACCCAACTAATGCAAGCTGTCCTCTGATCTTCACACGTGTACAATATGTGTACATACACATAAACAAATACATGTAACATAAAAATGCAAATGTTTAAGTAATTCCCAAATCAAATTTATACAAAAAAAGTTTGGGTAGAAGTCTGTTTTTTGTGTCTTTTCCTTCTATTTTTGAATCCCTTAAGTAGAAAAGAAGAAAAGCTTCATTCCATTTATAAACTACACGCAAACAAAAAAGTATTTATATTCTTTCTCTAAACAGTAGCATACTACAGACATCACTTCCCACCTTTGCTTTCTCTCATAATGTGTATCCTAGCCTCCATGCCTGACAGCACATAGCTCTAGAAGAGCACAGCAGTCCATGATGCAGACCCACCAGCTGCTCAGCTAGTACTGTTTACCACTGGGAACTCTGCACTGTTTAAAACCCTTTGCTATTTCATGGAGTGACATAGTGAATAATCTTTTACTATTTTTACAGTGAATCTCTGGGCCAAATTCCTGGAAGTGGAATTTCCCATTTACTCTAATGCATATGTAACTTTGTTAAATGTTGCCAAATTCCCTTCTGCAAGTGCTGGGTCATTTTTTCATTCCCACCAACGGGTTTAGAAAAATGCCTATTTCCAGGGAGGCTTTACAATCACAGGATTTTAACTTTTGGATTTCTACCCATCTTATCTATTTAAACTTATAAGAAGACTCAGTTCAGGAACATGACATTCAAGTGGCTATGATTTTGTCTGGGATTCAGAACACAATGAAGGTTCATCCAGAGATAATGGACACTAAAAGCTTTGTTTACTCTCAGGTTCCTGGGGTTCTTAGAATGAAGAATCTGAGGCACACTGGGCACAGGCATGGTGAAAAGCCAAGAGCATGCTAAAGGAAAGACAGAGACAGCAGGGGAGGAGCACAGCCTTCCTGAGACTAGAGACCCTGAAGGGCTTCCGTTCCACTACCCACGTCCTCTCACTTGCTGATGCCTGATCCATAGCTGAGTGTCCAAGGACATGAAGATGAAAATTGCCACCCAGAGAAAACTCACATTAGAGAAAGACAGACCTATAACTGCCTTAGATGTTCACCAGACCACAAGGACCACAATATGAGGCCCAGAAGTGGGATTAGCAAGTGCTTCAGACATGGTCAAAGATGATGGCAGGAACTGAAACCCTACTCATTATCCATATTGTCTTCTGCAAAGTCTGCAAACTCTTTCATAGTGAGTCACTCTAGGACGGCCTCCACAGGTGAACATTTTCATCAGTATAATAAAACACAGTCAAAGAAAGAATATGTACTTGACACTGCATACCTCAGCGATAACAGGGATCAGGGCACTCACAGAGGTGAACCTATGAGGCTTATACATCACCTTCTGTATCAATGCAATGTCTACCACTTCCACAACTATGAGAGGAACAGCTGCATTATTCCAGAATCAGCATGCACTGGAAAATGGATCTTTGCTCCCTCCCCTAATCTAGCACTGCATATATTGAAAGTGGGTAGTACCCACTAAAAAAATGTTATGCTTAAAGCCAGTAAGTTAATGAATCAAACAATCAATAATGTCATTTCCATAGACTCAACAGCAGAGCCAAGGCAAAACTAGCAGACAGATGTCAAGGAACCTGAGTTTGGACTTTCCTTTATTTTATTTACTCAGGGGTGGGGGGGGGTTGAAATGGGTTTCTCTGTTTAACAGTCCTGGCTGTCCTGCAACTCGCTTTGTAGACCAGGCTGGCCTCAAACTCATTGAAAGCCACCTGCCTCTGATTCCCAAGTTCTGGGATTAAAGGAGTGTGCCACCACCATCTGGTCCCTGGACTTGACTTTAAAGCCATGTCTGTTTATAGTAAAGAAACCCAAAACAGACACTAATGCGAACCCCACTTAGCTTATAGTTGAATGTGGGAAGTCCCTGTTTCTCTTTTGGAAAGGGGGTGGCCAGACCCTAAAGAGGGCAGTGCAGGAACCCAATCTGCCTAGGACCAATACCACATTCTGACCCCTGTAACCAAAGTTTTATAACTTGCAGCAGGTGCTTTTCCAAGCCATGTCCCTATTTCCCCATATGAAAACAGGTACTGACAGCACCACCACATCTTAGCCCTGCAGGGTATATGTCAGCAGCACCTTGCAAAGCACTGTCCCGGCACCTTGCACAGCACTGTCCCGGCACCTTGCACCTGAACCGCGCCACAGTCACAATCCTCCACCTTCAGTACTGCCGGTGTGATATGACCAAAAGATAGTCAGTGTGAACACTGCATTCCTTGAAACAGTCCAGTCAATGAAATTAGATCATCACAGAAAAATCCTGCCAAATAAAATTGGGCCCCTGCTCCTCTCCAGTCAGAGCTTACCACCTTCCATATTTCTGAACTGCCCACAGACAACTGAGTCTGCCAAGTGTGGTACCTGGCTCATTCCCACAGTCCTCATCTCCCTGGAGAAACCCTGCAGGCCAGTCACACCACCTGCCAACAGGTACCACAGAGACAAGAAGTACCTTTTTTCCATGTTGTGTATTTTTAGCTTCAGCAAAAAGAATACAGAGGTTGGAATTCTTTTTTTTTTTTCCCCAAGACAGGGTTTCTCTGTAGCATTGGAGCCTGTCCTGGAACTAGCTCTTGTAGAACAGGCTGGCCTCGAACTCAGAGAATCTGTCTGCCTCTGCCTCCTGAGTGCTAGGATTTAAAGGTGTGCGCCACCATCACCCAGCTAGAGGCTGGAATTTTTAAAAACATAACAATATGTAGTCAAGAATGGTATGGCACATCTTTAAGTCCAGTACCCTAAGGCAGAGGCAGGAGGACAGTCTGGTCTACACACCAAGTTTCAAGCCAACCAGAGCTACACAGTGAGACCCTGTCTCAACAACAACGATTAAAAAAAAAAGAGTAAATGAATGAATGGAAAAAAGAAAGAAAGAAAGAAAGAAAGGAAGGAAGGAGCGAAAACGAAAAAAGGAACCCTAACATATCCCCATGTTCGAGGACTGGCAAGACAGTTGAGCAGGTAAAGCATGACAACCTGAGCTTGATCCCAGGAGCTCACATCCTAGGGGGAAAGAACTGACTCACCACACATGTGCTATGGCACACACAAGATAAGTATATAAATGTAAAAAAAAAATTAAAGAAAGAAAACTACATGCACAAGAGACAGCAGGAGTCAGACATCCAGTAATGAGCACGAAAGGCCGTTGGGATTTTAACAATTCAGGTTAGAAACAGATCTTAACTCTACAGAAATATTTGCTTGGTATTCTTCCCAAGGAAAATGCAAATTGAAATTATAGAGTTAAAAGTTTATTGTATTTGCATTTGTTTATTATTATTATGTGTGGAGGGGTTCATTTCACAACACACATGTAGAGGTCAGAGTAAAACCTGCAGAAGTCAGTTCCTTACCCAGCGCCATCTCAACAGCCCTGAGATGCTTTTTAACCTACCAGATTCATAGAGCTCATACTGTAATAGTAGGTTACACTGATTCTCAATGGCAGAGTATAAGTTAACACAACCTTTATGGAGAATATAAGGTAAAATCTACCAAGCTTTAAAATATAGACTTTTAACTCAGCAGAAACATTTCTATAAATTTACCCTGCCCTTCACATGCATAAGAAACCACACACTGCATAGAAAGTTACTCAGGGCAGCACTCATAAAAATGGAAGATGAGAAATCACTTGTGCTGACAGATACAAAGATGGCAGGAGACTGACTATTGAAATTACTGTGTTCATATAGTGGACACCCACACTACCACTGAGAAAATGGACCCTCTGCAGCACAACTCCCCAAGACATACAAACAATAAAAGCAAGCACTGCAACTGTGTGGTGCAGAGGGGAAAAGCAGTGTCAGTTAAGGGAAGCTGAGAGGCTGGGAAATACTTCATATCTGTTTCTTACAATTTCTACACCATTTACTACCAACCCAAAGGACCCAGTTAAGAAACATCCTGAAGTTTACAATACACACTATGGCTCCAGAAAAGCAACTATGGAAGAGAATTCTATTTGACTGAGGCACGGTGGCACAAGTCTTTAGTTCCAGCATTCTCAAATGCCTGCAAAGGCAAGGAGTTCCAGGTCAGCCTTGTCCAAATAATGAGACCTGTCTCAAAAAAAAAAAGAAAGAAAGAAAGAGAGAGAAAGAGAGAGGGAGGGAGGGAGGGAGGGAGGGAGGGAGGAAGGAAGGAAGGAAGGAAGGAAGGAAGGAAGGAAGGAAGGAAGGAAGGAAGGAAGAAGAAAGAAAGCTGTTTGACTAAAAGAACTTTTGCTCCTATCTCTTCAGACAAGTGCATGATTTCCCACGAGATAAGGAGTAACTTCCAGCAGCTGCAGCCCTGCCAACAGGAACACAAGCAGAATCTTCCTCCCAGGACACAAAGGGGCAATCTGGAAGCATTCCTCTCAACGGGTCCCACCCAGGCACTGTTCCACATGGACTCAAGACATTCAAGGTAGTCAGAAGACCTGCCATGGTGTTGGGAAGAATTGGCTAAGGAGATGACGGAACCACAGGCAGTGATCTCTGGGAAAGCGTGGTAAGAAGGTATGAGCTACAAGGGCCGAGGATGTGGCTCAGAGGTAGAGTGCTTGTCTAGCAGGCACAAGGCCCGGTGGGAAAAACAAAGGAAATATACTAGAGACATAGATGAAGCTTCTAAAGATAAACTAACAGTAGGCTCTGGTTCATACCCACAGTGGTTGACGGACAGTGGAGGTATCAGATGACAAGCCTGGCTAACAGAGATGGACACTTGCAACCTCAGGTGACCCACAGGATGTTTTACTTACAGTATCTACCCAGTAAGCGTTCTTCACACCCTTAAGAAATACTCACTCTCACGAGAGAACCAATGCAGCCAGATGGGGCTGCTCCAAGTCCTACAGCAAATGAGGAAGCTGAGGGGCAAACACCAGGCAGGCCAGATTCATGGTGGTCCTCTACCCACAGCTGCTTCTTGTTTAGCAGAAGGGAAGACTGCAAAGCACCTAGTTCCAGAGCAGCAGACAGTGGGCAAGAAGAGAACAAGAATGAATCTCAAGCTCTTCTGGATTCGCACAGGAACAGTGGGATAGCTCATCTCATTCCCTTCTTGCAGGGTGAATGGCCTAAGGATCAATACACACCTCATTAAGTCATCAACTGGTTGCCCCTCCCACTATAACATTTTTCAAGAGTTCAAAACAGAAGGTAGAGAAGTAAGACCTGGAGGGTAATGCACCATAAGGCTGAACCACCCATCAAAATCATCTCAGGAAACAGCCTTCCCACCATTAAGGCGAGGCCCTGCACCCAGAATGTCCAAAGGTCAAGACACGTGGAGCAGGACAAAGCACTGAGCAGGCCAGGCAAGTATGCAGCCTGGATGCTGAGCCACTTGCTCTTCAGATTTCATGAAGGCAAATTTGGCTAGCTCTGATACAGTTTTCCTTACTCCCCTAGGGAAAAAAAGCAAAAACAAAAACAACAACAACAAAAACAAATGAAAACCCTGGGCAATGAAAACATCAGCGATTGACAGCAAAGACTGGTGGACCTTGGGAACACAGGATGACCACAGTGGGCTTTCATTGGATCTCAACATCTGGATGTCCTGGAATGGGAGCTGAAAACAGGACCTAACATCATCACTCGTGGAGGAGCAAGACCTACCACCTCCAAAGTCTTTCTCTAGCCAAGGCCCAGAGAAGAGGTAGGCTGATAAAACAAACCCACTGCAGTGGAGTGGCCAAGAGGCTCCCTACTCCTGCCATACCCAGAGCACTCCAATGCAGGCCAGCTCTCCAGCTACCAGATTGTATCCAGAGAAGGACAAGGAGGATGTAAAGCTACCTTCCTTGCACCTAGAAATAATAACCACTCTATGGCAACAAAGGAAGTGCTAATAGCATATTAGTACAGACAGCCATTCAACCCATCAGTCAAGGAAGGTACACACAGAGGTAAGATGAAAGAGCATTGTACACCATGAAGAAAGCTAAAATAAAAACCTACAAGGGGGGTGGGGGTGGGAGATGGCTTAGTCAGTAAAGCTGCTTAAGCATTTAGGATCTGAGTCCTAGCCAGAATCTACATAAAAATCTGGGCATAGTGGCATACTTGCAATCCCAGAGCTAGGAAGACAGAAAGTCTTAACTCCAGGCCCAAGTGAAAGACCACCCTGTCTCAAAAAAAAAAAAAAGGAATAACAGCAATACCTCCAAAAGCTGTACATGAGGTAGAGAAACTAGAACACAATGTCAGTTAGAATATAACATAGCATGACCACTCTGAAAATAGTGGATTCTTTAAAAATTAAACTTGCAGGCTGGTGATATGGCTCAACAGGTAAAGGCTCTTGCACCAATCCTGACAACCCCAAGTTCAATCTAGGGACCTACATGGTGGAGATAACTGTGTCCTCCAAGTTTTCTTCTAACCTCCATAACTACATTGTGGCACATGCCACCCCCCAAAAAATAAATAAGTGTAACAAAATCAGTTTTTAAAAAACTAAACATGCAACATCCACAAGACCTAACAATCACTCTTCAGCATTCATTATGGAAGAACAGACAACCCATTCGATATCCATGAGGATCACAGCAACCTTACTCATAATCACCAAGCACAACTCTGAAGTTCTCCTCCCATACACTATAAGCACTGTGGCACACCCATACCATGTAACATACCCAGCAATATAAAGGAACAGTGACGATACACACAACTTAAGTCGAGCTCCAGGAATCTATGCTGGGTATAAAAAGCCAATCCCAAGGGTTATGTGCTGTATGATCTATTTGTACAACATTCCCCAAATAATGAGGGTATAAGAATGACAAATAGACTAGTGGCTACAGGGGTTGTAGACAGAAGTCTTGAGCAGAAACAACGGAAGCAGGGAAGAAGCTGAGAGAAAAGGCAATTCTTTGGATCTAGATGATTTCAATGCTGGCATACCTGCAGGACACATTCTACAGCTCTAGAGGAGCTCTGAGGCAAGCTAGTAAAGGGTACAAAGGCACTCATATGAAAATGTTATTTACAAGAAGCCATGATCAACAGCAACTAAGTATGACATGAGAACACTGAGAAGTGACCTTACAATAAGCCACACTTCTTGAGAGGTCTGACTCAGCGAAAGTTAAAAGTGCACCCTTATCTTGTTAAGACTCCCAGCTTGCCAAGGAAACAATCCCAGACACACCTTCTGCACATATCCTCAAGGAAAGGTGGCCCCAGTGCTCTCTGTACCAGGGCTAGGCACCAAGGTGATCATTCAGTAAGCCTCTGAGCATAATAGTACCATGAACCATGCCCTCTGGCTACTGTGGACTGTAGCAAATGGTCAAGCACTTGGCCTGTACCAGCCTAGAGTATTACCAAGAAAGGTCTGAGAATAAGTGGAGCTGAGGAATCCATGAATGAAGGCAGTTAGCAGAGCCCTCCCTAGAGAGTATTCTGTCCAGCACCCACTTCAATGGGAATGCTGGGAGCAACATGAGACTGCAGACCAATGGCCAGGTGTCTCAGAAGTCCCATGTATACGACCAAAGGAGCTTTGAGGTCTTCTTGCCAACTGCCCTCAGAGGCCAGTGACTGCCTCCAGCCACCAGCAATCCAAGTCAGAAACCACCTCTAGATCCCACCTCCTCTCTCACATTAATCCCTCATTTGGGATTCTAACTCCTTTCCTCCTCAGAAATAAATCTAGGCAGTATTTTTTATTTAAACAAACAGGTAAAACTTCTGTTTGTAGACAAACACTAGAATACAAAAATGAATTTCACAGACCAAAATGTAATGATGTGATAAGAAAAGGAGATGGGGTGGGGATGGGTGGAGAATCACAGGGAGAGGTACCCAGGTACTCAAGAGCAAAGACGAAATGGGTGATGAGATCAATCAGGTGAACAAAACAAAGCAAGACAGAGAGGGTGGGCCATGCAGGCCCCAAAGAATAAGAAATTCTACTTCAGGCTAAATGGAAAGTACAACAGCTTCTTCACAGAGGCTGGCATTTAACTCATGTCTCCAGCCTTACTCTGGTTATGACAAGACTTTTGGGAGGCAGCTTAGCAATCCTGCACCAGGGCAGAGAAAAGAGAATTGAACCCTAATGTGCTCTAAAGGCCACAGGAGTTGCTGACAAGTCAGATGGGTAAGAGTCAACAGGCCCCCTTGGCAGTGGGTAAGGCCAGCTGTCATGCTGAGACCAGGGCACTAAGGGTGAAGGAGGCTGAGTTGAGAGGTAGGGATGTTCTGCTTCAGACACAGGGATTCAAAGTGTCTACATTAAAGTTGTGGTCAATGTCTTATCACACCCATAAAGTTGTCATCTTGCCATTATAAATGTATTTGTATTTTAAATTGAGTATTATAAATGTAACTACTCACTTCTGATGGTGCTGAAGTACAGTCATGTACCACATGCTATTTCTATCAATGGCAGAGACTGGGTACAAGTTGAGCTGTTGAAGAGCTCCTGCTACCTGTTATTTTTACTTGTTGTGTGATATTTTGATTGCATTCTGACAATAAAGTTTGCTTTGAATCAGAGAATGGAGCTGACCAAAATTAACCATAGAGGATTTGGAAGACTGAGGACAGATAGATGGGAAGTAGTAAGGCAGGGCTTAGAGTGTATCTCAGTCTTTTTTTTTGGATGGAGGAAGGATAGAAATAGGAGGTCCCTGGTCTCTTCCCCACAGCTTCTTTGATCATTCCAGTTATTATCCCAACATTTGACTCCCGAATTTTTATTGATAAAGAATAATTAGATAAACACATCATTTACTGTTCCTTTCCTGGCTAGATAAACAAATAATTACCACCATGTGACAAGTTCCTACAGTCTTCACTATAGCAACATGTTCTACAGGTTGATAGCCCAGGAACAACAGGCCATGCCATCTATACCTGTGTAAGTACACACCATGATATCTGTGCATGTTTGAAGCAGATCCTATTATTAGGTAGCACATTCATCACAGTTTGGGAGAGCAATTTGAAAGTGTCTGGTCTAGCTGAGGATGTGCAGACCTGGGGATTCTATCCCTAGAAACACATACCAGAAACTTCTGCCTATATGCCAGGAATACAAAGATAACCATGTCCTTGGCACCATAACTCATAGTAGTAAAATCTAGAGAAACCTACTGTCAGTGGATAGGAGCATTCTACATGTCCTAGAGCATTATGGAAGCTATGAAAATCACCTATGTGGTCTTTACCTTGGGCTGCAGTTGTAAACAGAACACTCTATAAGAATTAGCATTTAACTACAGGAATTAGGAAGAGGCTATACCTGAACTACTTAATGAAAAGTCTACACTAATAAATTCACATTAATAAATCTAAGAAACACAGGGCTATACAAATATGTTATTACTAATTCAATTTTTATAGCACCTAGGCAGCACTACCTAGTGTTCCATCTACATATGCATATCCAGACAACAGAGCAGCAAACAAAGCATGATAAACACCAAACTCAGACCACTGGCAGAACAGAAGTGAGACTGGGAAGGGAAAAACTATCCATCTAAGAGCTTTCTTCAGCGAATAACCATGTGTCTTTGACTGGGAAGCATAGTGACTTTTTGAAGGTCCTGAATGTTTCAGCATAAAAATAGAGATGCAGAACAGAGATAACAATACAGTCATGATTTATATTCAAAGCTCAGAAATATAAGAGGCTAGTCCGTAGGCTGAGGAGATGGCTCAGCAGTTATGAGCATTGACTGCTCTTCCAGACAACCCAGGTTCAATTTCCAGCACCCATATGGCAGCTCACAACTGTCTGCAACTCTAAGTTCCAGGGGATCTGACATAGTCACATAGACAAATGTGCACATAAGATAAAAATAAATAAGTAAAATTTTCAAAACAGAGGCTAGTTAGCGATCACACAGTGGACTGCTTTGGCTGATGAAAAGGGAGGGTCTCAGGCGGTGGTAGCACACGCCTTTAATCCCAGCACTCAGGAGGCAGAGGCAGGCAGATCTCTGTGAGTTCGAGACCAGCCTGGTCTACAACAGCTAGTTCCAGGACAGGCTCCAAAGCTACAGAGAAGCCCTGTCTCAAAAAAGAAAAGAAAATGGAAGGAAGGAAGGAAGGAAGGAAGGAAGG